>CAEGAE010004792.1:0-40156 GCA_903067095.1 Girardinus metallicus | reverse complement strand
AGAAGCAGCATTCAGCTTCTATGCACCACAAATCTGGAACAAACTTCCAGAAAACTGTAAAACAGCTGAAACACTGAGTATCTTTAAATCTCCACTAAAAACCTAGCTGTTTAGTTGTATTTGAAATGTAATCAATTATGAATTTAATGATGGCACTTGACTTAATGTAATGTTTTTGATTGTTGATTCTATGTTGCATGACTTTGTATTTTTGTTTTTGTTATGATGTAAAGCCCTTTGAAATGCCTTGTTGCTGAAATGTGCTATACAAATAAAATGTAATTGATTGATTGAAACTAAGCTTATTATGAACGGATCCTGTTTGACTAGTTTAATTCTGCCCCGATGCGCACCAGGATGCTCTGCTCACTCCTGGCAGCGGCTCTCTGACTTTGCAGGATGAACCGACATGTGACAGCCATTCTCTGTGTTGAGGCTTTCCAGATGGAGAAGGAATAGGGCTAGGACGGCCCCTGGTCCTGGTCCTGGTTCTGATCTTGGCTCTGGTCCTGGTCCTGGTCCTGGTCCTGTTCCTGGTTCTCTCCACTGGTTGCTCTGGTAGTAGTTTTCTGGTTTCCTGTGGATAATCAGACGAGGTTTTATCCTTTAGCATCAACTGAACAGAACAGTTCTGGACCTGGACACTACCGGACATGGATGGTACCGGATCTGGACAGTACTGACCCGGTTCATGTGGACGTCAGACTCACTGTCAGATCAGATGTTGAGGGAATGAATGATTCCCTATCTGTCCTGTAAAGTGAACTGATCTGTTGAACTCAAAGCGGAGAACCTTCTCAATAGCGATCCCGGTTTATTTCATCTGCAGGACTCTGGCGCCCTCTGCTGGTCGCCATTCGTCACTGCACTCTGGAGTTTATGACGTAGTAGTGTCCTGTTTTTTCTTGTGTCTTGAAATAAATTTTTGATCAACTGACAAACACTTTCCCACTTTAGTGTAGTAATTCTATTTGGCCGTGTAATGGAGCTAAATCCATATTTATCTTGGCCAGCAACATGTCTGAACTTCAACATGTTAATGACTTGTCTAACTTAATCTGTGGGTAATTCCAAGTTTAAATGAACCGTTTAAGCTATTAAATCTATATAAAGTAAGGTTTATTTGACCGTAGTATGATTTGTATTTTTCTGTTTTGTCTCGTTTCAGCTTCACACTTTTTCGCATTAAATCCTCTTCAAACACAACACTGGCCTGTTCCTATAAGGAAGTGACGCGAGACACGGTTTAGCCCACTGTGAACGCTGGCTCACGTTGGGTGGATCAGTGACTGTTCTGCATTTGAAACCTCTTGGGATTGAAAGCCATTCTGGAAAATTGCCGACACCTGGTCAACGCGCACAGAGCGCCGGCGATGAGGAGGCCGACGGGGGGGGAAGGACCTGCCGAGTTGGTCCTGCTCAGAGTTCTACTTTTGCTTTACCTTTTATTTACTTTATGCTTTCAGAGGGCGACTCGTATGCCAGCCACAAGAGGGCGCTGCAGGCCTCCTGTTCTGGATCTCAGTCCTGAACCGAACGGGTCCGGTCCAGAGTTCATTGGGTCACAGATTAACATCAGAAACAGGGAATAATTATAAATATCATTTATTGTAAATCAATACAATCACAGACTCAGCTCATTGATTATACTTACTGAACAGTGAGAGACTCATGCAGTGTTGGTTTATAAAGTGGATAAAATGTTAAAGAATCAGAACCGACCCCGGTCCAAAGTAAAGCTCCCAGGTTTTAGGAGGTTGGAAGATTTTATATCCTTACTAAAGCACTTAATGATCAGATTAACGGATAATCAGTTGTCATTTAATTTTTCAAGAATCAGAATGAAAAACCTCTGAAGCTAAACATCATCCACAGACATGAGGAAGTTCTGGAAGTTCTCAGGTCCACGAATGACCCATGATTACCCAGCTAGAACCAATCGAGCCGTTTGGACCTGCAGGGAACCGGACCCAGGTTTTCCTGGTTCAAATATCTACACATTATTGCTTCAAATCTTTTAATCTGACTGTATTCTTCACTTCCAGAAAACCCGACATCATCTAGAGGTTCTGGGATGAGATTCTGCTTGGTTCTGTTTGGGTTCAAAGGTCACAAAGCAAAACATGGTGAAAAACTTCAAACTTGATGAGCTGTAAAGGTGAGAAACCTCAGCAGGGTGGAGGCGGCACTGCTCACGGCGTCGCCACGGCGGATCCGTCCAGATGCTCTAGTCAGATCCGTCAGACGGCCTTACCCAGGATCAGGACGCTCATGAAGAAGAACAGGATGAAGAAGAGCCACATGAAGAAGCGGTCCATCACCTTGGCGACCTTCCTCCACTCGGCGACGCGGCACTGGGCAGTGCGCTGGTCCTGGTACGACCCGGCGATGGACTCCACACTGTGCAGCAGCCGCTGGTGCTGGCACACACACCTGGTTCTGACCCGGATCTCCCTCTGGGTCGCCCCGCCGGCTGGCTGCTCCGCCTCTCTCTCCTCGGAGTGGTCGATGGTGACCAGCAGATCCTCCTTCCACACCGCTTCCTGCCCGCCTGCCTCCTGCCCCCCCTCTGCCTGCCCGCCGGGACCCTCCTCTTCCTCGCCCCGCCCCCCCCACACCCGCCCGTTGACATCCCAGCTGGCTCCTCTTCCTCTGTCGGCGGACCGGCTGTGGGACTCCTGCTGGAATAGTGGCTGCTTCCTGGATGGCGCCCCCCCCAGGCAGCTGGCCCCCACCTCGCTGACGAAGCAGATCCGGGCCAGGAAGTTGAGGACGAGGAGCTCCGCCCACTTTGGGACAGGCCGGGCCTCAGGGCCGCAGTGATGGATGTTCATGATGAAGATGGTGAGGGCGGTGGAGGCGGTGACCATCGTCATGGTAGCGATGTAGTACTTCCCTGATGGGACACAGACAGGTTACCATCTGGACTCAGAACCGGGTCAGACTTAAAGGGCCGGTACAATGACTTCCAGGAACACAGTGCCATTTTATAGCTCAGTAACTATGTTATAAAAATATCAAGTATAACTTAAAAGAAATGCTTCTTCCTCATTTATTGCCCTGAAATTGGGCCTCTGTCTCTTTAAGAATCTCCTGCTCTCTCTGAAGCTCCGCTTCCAGGAAGTCATCCCAACATGGCTCCTCCATGAAGCCTTTAAAATTTTCCAGCGTTGCTCCAAGCAGTAGCTCCCACAATGAGCTCAGTAGTTACTCCAGTTGTTTGCTAATTGCTGCTGGCTAGTCTGAAGGAGCTGATAGGGGGAGGAGCTGTGCCTTGAAGGCGGGGCTAGGTCCACTCAGGCGTTTTGCTCAGCTGAATGGTTGCCATGGAGATTAAAGGATTTTTCACACTCGAAAAAATCAAACCAGCACTACAGGGAAAAACAGAACATGATGAAACCTGATTTTATGTGATACTGCCCCTTTAAACAGAACCAACCCTGACAAAATCTAACTGACAGATTATTTTTCCCATTTCATCCATATGGCCGTCACCATGGCAACCAGGTCAAAAAGACATGTATTTATTAAAGCTGAATATTAATAAAGTCTAACCCGGTTTCTGATTTGAGGCTGCTGCTCTCCTCTTCCCTCCTCAGTGTGTGTGTGACAAGGTGTGTGACTCAGTGTGCGTGTGACTGTGTGTGTGAGACTTGGTGTGTGTGAGGATTTAAAGCTGCTGCTGCTGCCGGAGCTGCCCGGTGCTGAATGGATCGTCGGATCCTGAGCTGTGATTGGTGGATTCGTTGACGGGAAGCATCGACCCGCCGGCTTCCTGCTGATTGCTCTGCCACAGTCATTACGGCTGATCTGCTGAGTCAGCAGGATTTAAACTCTTCCTGGTTCTGCTCTGATGGAGCGGCCCGATGCGCATCCTGGCCAGGGATCTAAATCCTTTAATTAGGAGCAACGCCTTCGCCGCCCCCCCCCCAGCAGCGCAGAGCTGGAGGCTTTATCTGTTTATCTGGAAGCCTTTTCCTCCACGGAGTCAGACTGAAACGCTGCTGCTGCTCATTAAAACTTCCCTCAGAGAAATTACAGGATTCAGTCAGAAAATAACTTTATGCCTCCAGGCAGGTTAATTAGATAAAACTGCAGCATCTCTGTTCTGTACGATAGATTCTGACCTATAACAATGTGATAATTAGTTTGATTATTAATGTGATAATAATGTAATAATAATGTGCTTATTAATGTGATAAAACTCAGCTGTTACTGATACAAGTTGACATTAAATCTCTGCCTGGATGCAGCATCAGCTTCATCTGCCTGCAGCTCTGACAGCAACAAGGGAAATTAAAAACCTGCTTTTTTATCTCATAAAGAATCGATGATGTACATAATCTCTCCCTGCATCACATTGCCTTTCATATTTATTTCTCCCGCAGATATAAAAACCAGAGAGAAATATTAACATTTCTGCCTGAGATCAATGCTGAATAAAACCTGGCAACATACTTCTTGTTGTTGCGTGGCAGGCCACTCTAACTCAGTTTTATCTATAATTACATTCTAGTTATCTGAACGGCGGATGCTGGTATCCGCAAAGAATTTCCTGCATATTCTTTCCAAAAACACAAACAATGAACTTAAAAGTGCTGCTGTCAAACAACTTAAAACAATATTTGATTTTTAATTTAAATTGTTATGTAAATCTGGGGGATTTTGACAGAATAATTATCAGTGATGTTTCCTGACTAGTCAGAATGTTCATTCAACATATCTGGAATAGAAAAACCGTCTAGATTGAATATATCTACTTCATTAGAAGACTTAACAAATCATGACGAGTCAGAATTCCACATATCTATAAGTTAGTTTTGCTGAGTCATCATTAGGTTTCATCTGCACTAACATAATATTATATACCTATGCTTAGCATATCTTGAATGATGCAGTCATTAATGTGTCTTTAGTTGGAACCAAAGGTAATCTATCCTTATTGTGTTTTATGTTGATGTTTGATAGCAGACAAAGCTTCAGGATAGAGGAAACTCCTCACCGATCAGCGGGACGCTCTCAGACGGCGGCATGCTCTCGGCCACCAGCAGCTGGAACACGGTGAGGGCCAGCAGCACTGTCACACCCAGCGACACCTTCTCGCCCGAGTCGGCCGGCAGGTAGAAGCCCAGCGGCGCCAGGAAGGAGATCATCATGCAGGGCAGCAGCAGGTTGAAGATGTAGAAAGAGGCGCGGCGCTTCAGGTGCAGCGTGAAGGTGATGTCCGGGTACGGGTCCGAGCAGCAGCCGTACAGAATCACGTTCTTCTTGGCCGGCATGCCCAGAACCTGCGGGACAGGGGTCAGAGATTTGTCACAACAAGCTGGGCAGCAGGCGACCCGGTCGGTGACCTCTCACCTCCCACTCAACATTGGGGACGAAGTCGGCCAGGTCGGCGCTGTCCAGCGCGTTGAACAGGTCCATCTGGTTCCCGTTGTGGGTCCAGGAGCCGAAGGTCAGGTGGCACTGCTGAACGTCAAAGGGGAAGAACGCCACGTCCACCGAACACGAGCTCTTAGTGATGGCCGGCTGGTCCCACGTCACCTGGCCGTCATTACGCAGCACCACGTTGGTCTCCATGGAGCTGGAGAACTCATCGTCCGCACTGCGGAGAGGCGAGAGTTAAACCTCAAGGAAATCACAAGCCCCGCCCACCCTTTACAGCCCCGCCCACATACTGTAACTCCTCCCACCTGCAGAACTCATCATCCACACTAAAGACAAGGAAGGGTTGAACCTGGAGGGCCTGAAGACCACAAGCACTATCCACCCTACAGCAGCCCCACCCTGTGCCTTATCCCCGCCCCTGCAGTAACTCCGCCCAATTTACAGTAGCCCCACCCACCTGTTGTAGAGCACGATGTCGGGCCTCCAGACGTAGCTGCTAGGGATGCGGATGGCGTCCAGGCCGTCGTACTCGTCGCTCCTCCAGCTCAGGAAGGCGTCCATCCACACCTGGCGGACCCACAGGTAAGTGGTCAGGATCTGGTTCCGCTCGTCCTGCAGAGAGCCGAGCGGTGAAATTGGGGAGCCGTCGAGCGTGCTCAGACGATGGCGGTGGCGTGGTTACCATGTCGATGATCTGGGACAGCGTGATCTGCAGCGTGACGTTGATGACATGGTCGGTGTCGTCCACCGGCCGCAGAGCGTTGGTGTAGTTGGAGAAAAGGTCGCTGAGCAGCTTCTGGGCGAAGCGGCCATGGGCCGAAAAACACCCTGCAAACCGGATTACTCTGGATTATTATGAACTACTCTGGATTATTCATGCTTAAAGGCTTGTTTAATAACTTTTTCTCATGTTTCTTTAATTTCTCTTTTCAAACGTTAAATTTGTTTCCAGGAGTTTCTGTCCTCTAATCTGATCTGATCGTGCATCAGCTTCCTGCTGCAGCTGATGCATTCCCTCCTTAATTAACCTGATCATCACCTCAGCCTTAATCTGGAACAGCAGGATTACACTAATCCACTCATTAATGAGGAACAGGATCAGAATCTGATTCACCTCTTTTAGAAATTAAAGTTGTTTAGCATTCTTTTCATGAGTTCATATTTCTGTATTTATTATGTTTTTATCGGTTGGATGCCTGCAGCTGTAGACTAATCAGATAAGAGAACCCTGCAGGTGATCCATCAGAAACTGAACTCCGGTTCTTCCCGTCTCCCCCTCTGATCAAAGGAACTTCCTCATAAGGATGGAGGGAAACTCTGCAGATCCATAAATCAGGAATAAAATCCATGAACTGCGCAGAACCAGCAGCAGAACCATGTGGGCCTGCTGAGGTTCTGTTGTGAGCCCGGTTTAGCCCAAAGCTGCTGGGTTCTGATGAAATGAGGTCCAGATGAAATATAACTAGAATATTAACGAATCTGCTGTGGTTCTGATGGAAACAGGAATGAAACCCAGTGAGTCTCTGTGGCTGTTGGAACTGAACTGGGTTCTTGTTCGGCTCGGTTCTGGTCCGATTCATGTTTCATTGAGTTGAGCAGCAGCTCGTTGAACTAAAAAGGAGCGGCTGCTACGGCGCTGACCTTCAGATTCCTGAAGACAGGAGAGGCTGCTGCTCTGGACAAACATGGACATGCTGACTGGACCTGGTTCTGGCCCGGTTCTGGCCCACTATCTGCACCAGCTGTGGCTGTTTGTCAGAACCTGGCGGCCTTTAGCACGTCTGGGAGATAATCTGAGATGGGACGCCTCCCACGTCTCTCTGGGCTAAATATTTACCTTGTTTAGGCTGATTCTCTCTGGCAGCCATCTTGCCTCTGGGCTTATTTACCTCCAGATTAGATCAACTTCCTGCTGAACTTACCTCTGTTTACCTCATTTTTAATCTTTATTACTCAGCATGCGCTTTAAATCTAAGAACCAAATCAAAGTCACCATAAACATTTATTTGTGCTGCATTACATCATGAAATATTTGCTGCCGCCTAGTTAATAAACCCCAACATCTGATTGGTTCAGGTGACTTCAGGGGAACCAATCAGGTGAAACCTCACAAATCAATGTAACGATTAGTCCTCAAGTAACAGCTTTTACCCAATAATTACCAACAATTTAAAGAAACATTATATTTATTTACTTATTAAGGATAACTGAATGAATCTGATGCGTCAGGAGGCGTGAAGAGGGCTGAGAGCAGCAGACGCGGCGGGCGAGTGTGATCAGAGGCTCTCTGTCTGCCGCTTCTTCTTTCTTCAGCTTCAGGGAAACAATCCTGGGTCCAATCAAATCACCAGAACCAACTTCCTGTTTCTGTCTGAACTGTGGAGGAAACTCTGGTTCTGCTGGACGGACAGACGGTCCGATTATCTGGTTCTGAAATGATCCAGACACCAAGCTAATGCTAACATGGATGGACAGCTAATGGCCGTTAGCATCCCATAATAATCCACCAGCATCACTGGATAATGATAATAATAATAATAATAATAATAATAATAATAATAATAATAATAATAATAATAATAATAATAATTACTGTTATAATTATTATTGTTATTATTATTAATATTATTACTACTACTACTACTATTATTATTATATCATTAGTAATAATAATAGCAATAAATAATAATAAAGCTCATGGTTTCACAGTGACCCAGTTCTTCCTGTCCCTGCGGTGCGTTTGATGAACTCTGGGACTGGAGTGTTCAGGTCGTTTGTTTCTGTCTCTTATGATTCGATTCTCCACTTGATGTCCAGAAGCGCCTCCCCCCCTCAGCATGATGCTGCCTCCACCGGATCACCAGCTGGGCTAAGCTCCGCCCACACTGGAGCAGAACCAGAAGAACTCGACTCCTGAAGCTCTGCTACTTGGAAAGTTCTGGTCCAGAGGACTAGTGGACCAGAACTGGGTCACAGAAAACCAAACCAGATAGATAGAACTGAATAAATGTAACCAGAGAGGACATGGAGAACCTCCAGACAGGTTCTGGTTCTGCTAGATCAGCTCAGTAAGCCCATATTGAAGGTTCTGGTTCTGATGAGAAAAAGTACTGCTGAAGTTCTGCTCTGATGCTTCAGAAGCTGCTCGTTCGGAAACTGGACCGGACCGGGAGGTTCTGCCTCACTCTGTTTACAACCTTGTTTCTGTCAGAACAGAAACTATTCTGAATTGTTTCTGTCCTGATGGTTCTGACCCGTTTCACTGCCGAGCAAAACCAGTTTGTAAAGGTCCTGACTTCTGTCCTCCAGGTGGGACGTGATGGACTCTGTCCGTCCAGAACCTCCACAGGACCTGCTCTGTTCTCAGAAAATAAAGCATCAGAACTTTGTGTCTCTGTTCAGGAACCAGTACCAGTAGAGGATCGGGTTCTGGTTCTGGTCCAACCCGAGCGCATACCCACATTAAGCTGTTCTTACCTGGAAGCAGCAGCAGCAGCAGGACAGCCGAGGTTCTGCAGCAGGGCTCCATCCTGGTTCTGATCCGATAGTCGGACTGGGTCCAGCCTGAGGAGGATAGGTAGGGGAGGGGCTGAGGCAGAGGATGGTGATGAAGGTCTGAGCGTGTGCAGTAGAGCTCTGGTCTCTGATGTATGAGGGGTCGTTAGAGCTCCTCTGGCTCTGCACCATGTTAGGACAAAACTCTGCAGGACACTGTCCACCGTGCCTGGAGGACAGACAGAATCAGGTCCACAGAATCAGGTCTGGTATTGCAGTCAGTTCCTCTTTGATCCAGTTAAAGGAACCAGAAGACAGACTGCAGTTCAACTGATTCACGATTGAATCAGATGAACCGATTAAATCTGGTGAAGATTTTTGTCTGAGCATGTTCAGTTCAGTTCAGTTCAGTTCAGTTCAGTTTAGTTCAGTTCAGTTCATTCACCTATTCATTCCAGTTGATCCTGGCCGTCAGTGCAGAAAGCTAAATTCATTGTTCAGATGAGATTAAAGAGTTTCTAAGGAAACCCAGTAACATGCTCATCGTGCAGCTCTGGAGGTGGGACTTCCTGTAGGACCCGTCACAGTCAAAATCTGCAGAGGTTTATCAAAAAGCGGTGAAACAGGAAGACTAGCTGACTTTTTCTCCTACTGCTCCCCAGTCTGCATTTTCTGCTGTTACTCCAGCTCTTAACTTTTTGTTTTCTCAGTTATTTCTACACCTGTTCTGTTTTCTGATTGGCTGATTCCTTCCTGGAGGCGGGGCATCGGCAGTCATGATACTGCCATCACCCACCTAATCGTTTTCTGTCTCCTGCTGTTAACTTTTTACTGTAACATAGAAAGTTCTCCTGGTTCAGTTCTTCCGCTCTGTCAAACCTCCAGTCGGGTCAGACGGCCGCTGGTACTGACCCGGTTGTGGTCCTGCTGGGGGGGGTTTCTTGTTAAAGTGAAGGTTTTCCGCGCTACTGTCGTCCCCTGCTCAGGAGCAGTTTCCATAGAAACTAAACTGATTTAATATTCCATCCATCCATCCATTTTCTAACACCATTGTCCCTGGTGGGGTCGGGAGGTGCTGGTGCCCATCTCCAGCTAACGTTCCGGGCGAGAGGCGGGGTCACCCTGGACAGGTCGCCAGTCTGTCGCAGGGCACTGACTTAATATTCCTCCATTAAAATGTTAAAATAGAAAAACAAAAGAAAATATTTTCATGAGAGCAAAAGATCAAAGATTCTTGCTGTGAACAGAACCAGAACCACGACTAGAACCAGGACCAGCTGATGGTTCTGGAGTTTCTGATCCAGTTTCTCAGCTGCTGAAGGACGGAGTATGTGACGTCAGCTGAGTGTCCAGCAGGGGGCGCCAGAGACTTTTACATCAGCAGAATCAGGTTCAGCTGCTGGGTTAGGATTACCACTAGGCTGCAGGTCAAAGGTCACATGTTGCTTTTGGGTGTGTCTAATATTTATATATTGATTTATTTATTTATTTGCTCTGCCTTCTAGAGTTGTTATTTTTAAATTTGGTTTCCTGTCTTGCACAATGATGATAAATGAATTCTGATTCTGATCTGATGGGCAGCAGTACCAGAACCAGGATTGGAACAGAACTAGAACCAGAGCAGAACCAGAACATAATCAGCATTCTTCATCAGGTTGTTTAGCCTCTTCAGGTCCTTGATTCTGGTTTTGGTTCTGGTTCTGGTCTGGAGAACGTCTGGAGGTGATGGTGTAAAGGACTCTTCAGTCAGAAGTGCCAGAGGAACGCTGTGGTACAAAATCATATCAAATCAAATTGTATTTGTATGGCACATTTCAGCAGCAGGGCATTTCAAAGTGCTTTACATCATAACAAACATAAAAACACAGAATCATGTAACATAGAATCAACAATCAAAACATTACATTACGTCAAATGCCACAATTGATTACGTTTAAAATACAACTAAACAGGTGGGTTTTTAGTCGAGATTTAAAGGCACTCAGTGTTTCAGCTGTTTTACAGTTTTCTGGAAATTTGTTCCAGATTTGTAGTGCATAGAAACCGAATGCTGCTTCTCCTCATTTGGTTCTGGTTCTGGGGATGCAGAGCAGAACCAGAACCAGAACCTGTCCCTCATTGAATGATTTGCGTTACAACATCTATAACATTTAATTTCCCCTTTGGATCAATAAAGCTGAATTAACCAAAAAGGATTTATGATTTATAAATGTTCATGTTTCAGTTAAATGTTTATATGAAATAAAATTTTTATTTGATTTAATGCTTCAGAAATAAGCAGATTTGAATGTAATTTAGTGGTAAGATATACGGGAAGTTATGCATTTGTTCTTTCACTTCTGACATTATGTAATGCCACGCCCCCTCTATCTGATTGGCCGAGCGGACCGTCACTCCAAACAGTACCAGCCAATAGTAGTGCGCGGATCAAGATACAAACTAATACAAACTATGCGCCGCCATGTTGTGTCTCCGCGGCCCGGAGGGACGTCCGGTCGTAAATAGTAAATGACGGTACCGCCCGCTGGGCCGCTGACTGGACCGGACCACAGCAGGACGCCATGAGCCGCCCGTCCTCAGCCGGAGGTGGAGGACTGGGAGCCGGTAAAGCAGGCGGGGGAAAGCAAGGAGGCTCCGGAGGCACCACTTCTGCCGCCGCCGCCGCCGCCGCGGCCGCAGCAGTGGCAGCTGCCGCCGGTGTAGGCTCCGTCCCCGGCTCGGGTTCCGCCGCCGCGTCCTCCGCCGGGTCGCTGCCTCCCGGCGGGGCTCTCCCCGGTCAGCCCCCGGAGCTGACGGCGTTGTTCGAGTGCCCGGTGTGCTTCGACTACGTTCTGCCGCCCATCCTGCAGTGCCAGGCGGGTCACCTGGTCTGCAACCCGTGCCGCCAGAAGCTGAGCTGCTGCCCGACCTGCCGCGGCCCGCTCAGCCCCAGCATCCGGAACCTGGCCATGGAGAAGGTGGCCTCCACGTTGCCGTTCCCCTGCAAGGTAAGACGCCGGACCGGGCCGGAAGACACCGCTCACTCCGCTCGACGCTTCCACTGCATGCGCGCGCGGCGGGTGACGTCATGGGGATTCCTTCTGAACCAAAACAAAGCTAGAGTGTGGACCCGTCCGGTTCTGGTCCAGAAACAGAACCAGGAATGAGATATTCAGGTGGTCAGAGCGCAGGGGTCTGTTTCTGTTTCTGTTTCTTCAGGGACCAGAGACTGGATTCAGTGTGATCCTTATCAGGAATAAATATTATTATTAATTCAATGTTGATCTGGTTCTGGAGCTGTTTGGGTCAGGTCCTGGTTCTGCTGCTCAGCCTCAGTGTAACAAAACCTGCCGTTCTGCTACAAACACATTAAAGTTGAAGTGGATTGGACTGAAATCTGAGTCCTGACCTCTGATATGATCTGGGTTCTGGTTCTACACATCAGAAGTGTGTCCTCTTAACTCTAGGAGATTTTTGCTCTTTAAAAAAGCGTTTTTTTATAGTTTCATGATGTTTTTTCTGGTAAAATTAAGATTTTATTCTGATGATCAAACTCTGATTCGCTGCAGTTCAGGAATAAAAAGAAGTGAAGGGAAAACAAATCTATTAAAATTTGATCTGGTTGGAAAAACTTTTATTTTTAAGCAGCAGAACCAGAACCCGTCCTCAGCTGTAGAACCCAGACATCCAGTTCTGGTTGTGACCCGGTTCCGGTCCGTTCCCTTCTCCCTGCAGTACTCTGGTTCCGGCTGCCTGCTGGTCCTCCACCACAGCCAGAAGGCCGACCACGAGGAGCTGTGTGAGTTCAGGCCGTACACCTGTCCCTGCCCGGGGGCCACCTGCAAGTGGGCGGGGCCTCTGGAGGCCGTCATGCCACACCTGATGCACACGCACAAGTCCATCACCACACTGCAGGTCAGAACACACACATACACCTGTCTGGAGTCCAGTCAGAACCAGCAGAACTAGTTCTACTGCCGATCAGTAAACTAATCAATATCCTGATTCTGACCAGAGGTAGGTAAACTTCTGAGTTTATGGAAGAAAAAAACTGCAAACATTCCCAGGTTTTCATCAGAACTGGTTATGATGGTTCTGATCAGAACCCGGACGACTGGTTCTGATTGGACAATAAATCAATAATAAATGCTTTGGAGATGTGATCAATAGCAAAACGTATTGTCAATAGATAAAACGTGATCAATATCAATAAATAAAACATCTGAATCAATGTTAAATATTTTCACCGATCTCTGATCCTGAACTGCACAGCTTTCTGGGAGATGTAGGCCTTAGTCGCTTAGTCTGGGTCGACTAGCTCTGGTTGCCTAGCAACAGCCTGCAGGGCAGCGGACAGTTTCAAATTCCCCCTGACTTTGGTTGCCTAGCAACAGCCTGCTGGGTACATGGCACAACAGCAGTTTCAGGTTTCTCCACTTTGCCTCAGAACTGCTTTGAAATCAAAAACGGGAGTGAAAACTGGACACGAGGTTAAAGGTCACATCACCAGTTCTGCTATATGTCGGATAATAAAAAAACTGATCAATAATTATCAATATAATAAAGTTTTCTAGCTGTACCGTCCAGCCCTGGGTGTGTGTCTGGCTGTTTCTGAGCTGCATGTCAGAGGTCAGCATGCTATCTCCCCGCAGGGCGAAGACATCGTGTTCCTGGCGACGGACATCTCGCTGCCCGGCGCCGTGGACTGGGTCATGATGCAGTCCTGCTTCAGCCACCACTTCATGCTGGTTCTGGAGAAGCAGGAGAAGTTCGAGGGCCACCAGCAGTTCTTCGCTGTGGTTCTGCTCATCGGCGCCCGCAAGCAGGCCCAGAACTTCGCCTACCGCCTGGAGCTCAACGGGAACCGGCGCCGCCTCACCTGGGAGGCCACGCCCCGCTCCATCCACGACGGCGTGGCGGCGGCCATCTTGAACAGCGACTGCCTGGTGTTTGACACGTCCGTCGCTCACCTGTTCGCCGACAACGGCAACCTGGGCATCAACGTCACCATCTCCATGTGCTGAGGACGGCCCGGTACCGACCCGGTACCAACACCACCCGGTCCAGATCGGGTCTGATAAAAACTGTTGAAATAAAAGTTCTATTGGTTCTGGTTCTGGTTCTGGTCAGTGATCTGTGGATCAGAACATTGTCCAGCTCAGAGACAAAACCATTTCAGTTGTTGGACCCGTCCAGCTGGCAGAACCTTCCAGGTTTCTCCAGTGTTCGGTTCTGGAGCCCAGTCAGACAGAACTTTGATTGGGCTTGGTCACATGACCTTTGACCTTCTGTTGGCAGAACTTCCATATCATCAACTGGTTCCTGTAGAAGTTCTCCTACAGGCCAGCAGGGGACAGGCCCGGTTCTGGTGTTTCCCTTCAGCTGTGAGAGGAGAACCAGAACCTCCAAGGTGTCTTCAAGTTGGCTGCCGAACCAGAACCAGAACCCCTGGATCTGGTTCAGTAGAACGACCCAGCAGAACCATGTGTTCCTGACTCCGTTCTGAAGGACTCTTGAGCCGAACCGGACCGACCCTGGGGCTGGGAGGTTGCTGGTTCTGATCCAGCAGCGAACAGTCCGCCACCACAGCCTTACTTTTCTACCGCTGCCCTCTTTCTGTGCTGCTGAAGTTCTGATGAGACCCGCTGGACCCGGAGTACTGCTCAGCTCTACAGAACCACCAAGACAGAACCAGAACGCAAACAGTTCGGGTTCACTAATGGCTGCAGCAGGAAGATACCTCAGAACTCCTCCAGAAGCCCTCAGATGCTGGGAACTGGACCCTGACTGCAGCTCAGGACACGCTGGTTCAGCAGAATCTGCAGATTTGGGGTCAAAGTTCAAACTTAGAATATTTAAAGCTACTATAAAGATCAGTTTATGTGAGCAGAAGAAACATCAACAACCTTTTCCATTATTAGGACCTTTAAATTTTCTGCTGAGGCCGGAGAAAACCTCCGGCACTTTAAATCATTCCAGGTAGTTCAACCTCACAGACACCTTCAATCAACATACGAATGTAAAACACTATAAATACATCAATAAGGAATAAAACCTACCTGAGGTTCCACTGGCTGAGGCTAGCTTAGCATCGATAGCATGCTAGCTGTTGGATTGCAAATAAATTTCTGACTGACGAGGAGATGAGCTTCAGACGTTGAACATAAACAACATAAGCTTTAGTTGGTCTGTGATTTGGTTAAACCGGTTCTGGGTCAGTGTGCTGGTCCGGACCGGGACCGCAGCCGTCTGGGGTCCAGTCCTCGCTGAGATCATCTGAATAATGTCGGATTATCGGATTCAGACATGTCCAAGTCCCGTCTGAATCCCTCCAAACACTCCGTATAGAAATTAAACTTATTTTTCTCTATTTTTAAATAAAAACAGATATCAGGCGTCTAAGCTGGCATGTAACAGGTTAAACCCTAAAAACTGCTGAAAGTTTTGAGCCGGGTTCAACTTCGATGAAAATTATACTAGATACAACATTCATCTGTAAAGTTTTCAGCAGTTTTTGTGTCAGTACTGCCACCTTCTGACACCTGAAGCTGAAAATAATTCAAACAGTAAATCAGATCATGATTTAAAGCTAAACAGCTAGCATGCTATACTATCAGGAAGTTTTAATGATTGAAACTAAAAATGTTTTAGGTTTATTCACAAAAACTGATCTCATCTGTTGTTACTATGTTTTCTCTAGCAGGAGCTAATTCAGGTAAAAAAAAAAGTCTTTATTGATCCCAGATGGACATTAAATGTTCAGCTCTGACCTCAGAACTGCCCCGGTTTGGTTAGCAAGCATGTTGTAGAACCCGGAGAGATGCTAACAGTGTTAGCATTATTGTTAGCTTGGATGCTCGGTGCAATAATTAGGATCTGTCAGAACTTTTTCACTTGCAACTGAAACACAATTAAGTTGGTGTGACATCAAACACTGACTTCCTGTTGATTTAAAATGACACTTCCTGTTTCCTGAAGCCTGCCCACATGCTATATTATTATTGGCCAGTTTAAAACAACCTACAGAAAAATGTGTGAAGAAATTATTTCTACTGTTTGCTGTCTGGAGGTAGAGTCATCTTTTTCAGATGTTGTAACCAAATAAAAGTCAATAGACAATGATTTTATTTGCTTCTATTATTTTCTGTCCCAGAAACATTCGGTAAACCCGGATCAGAACCCGGTCCGAATTCAGAAAAGGAGGGAATCACCATAGTAACCAGTGACTCAGCATTTTCCAGCTGCTTTTTCTCCTATTGAACTTCAAACGTTTCTCAGAAATGAAAGTTTCAGCCAGCATTTTATTTTTTTTTCTTTATTTTTAAACTGAACTGTAAAAGTCTTTTTTTCTGCTGCGGTTTCTGGCCAGTGCCCCCTGGTGGCCGGACGCCATGCAGCTACAGCAGCAGCAGGATGTGACATCACAGGAAACACATTTGAAGAGAAACTAAAACGAGCCTCCAGCTCCGGTTTCAGCAACCATCATCTTCATCTACGTTCCGTCTCTCGTCTCCTGATGTCTCTGTCTCTTCTTCCGCTGTCCTCTCTGTCCCGCCATCTGTCGTCTCTGTCTTCCTCTCTCCTATCTTCTCTTCTTCTATCATCATCTCTCCTTCTGTCTGTTTCTCTGTCCCTGATGTCTCTCGCCCTCCTTTCCGTCTCTCTGTCATCTCTCCTTCTGTCTCTGTTGTCTCTGTCCTCTCTTCTGTCCCTGTTGTCTCTGTCCTCTCTTCTGTCTATATCTTTGTCCGTGTCCTCTCTGTCCCTCCCTCTTTCCGGCACCCCCTGGTGGTTGTACTTGTCAAACGCGGCGTCCTGTTTCTCCTCTTTGACCCGGATGGCTGCAGGAGGACGAGGAGACGAATCGGTCGAGGAAGACGACTCTCTGCTCTTTTTCTTCTTCTTTTCCTTCTTCTCTTTCTTTTTCTTCTTCTTCTCTTTCTTATCTGAGGAAAATGAAAACAGCAAAAGAAGAAATTAAGAGTCGTCTGGTTTTGGGTCGGGAGTTTCTTGTCAGCAGGAAGTGACCTCACCCTTCTTGGCTTTCTTTACGGGGACGTCCTGCTGCTCGTCTTCCTCAGAGGGGGTTGCAGCAGCAGATTCAGTGGGTGCGCAGCCGTCTTCTCTGAGACGCTTGGTGATGTCATCAATGTCCTCGTGGTCTTTGGGAGGACGGTAGTTCTTCACATGGTCCACCCGGATGGTCCTCCCCTTGATCTGGAGCCCAGAAGCATGTCAGTACCAGCAGGGGGTGGGGCCTCTCAGCAGTGGGCGGGGCTTATCAGCAGGCTCACCTTGATGCCGTTGAAGTTGTCCACAGCCAGGACGGTGCTCCTCTGGTCCTCGTAGCAGACGAAGCAGAAGCCCTTGGACTTGCCCGTCTTCTTGTCTCTCACCAGATTGATGTTGACAATCTCGCCGTACCTGACCGGAACTTAGCGTTAGTGCCATGCTAGCAGGACGACCTCTGGAGGTCAGAGCGAGTGGGACTTACTGGGAAAAGACGCAGATCAGGTCGCCCTCTGTAAGCTCGTAGGGAAACCCGCCTGCAAGACCACAACACACACACACACACAGCTGATCACTCACAGTGTAGGTCATCATTCACACCCTGTTACATCACTTCCTGTCTGGACCTGGACGGAAATACGGACGACTAACAGTGAAAGCTAACTGAATTATTATTACATACATTTTAATGTCTTATTGTAAAGATTTTCAACATTTTCTTTTTGCATGTTTGTACAAATTAATGGATTAAGCAACCATTGCAAGTTCTTTAGGATTTCATGAATGTTTTTGTGATTTTTTGTTTTATTATTAATCAAAATGTGTTATTTTGTGGAGCTACTTTAGAAATATTTACAACATTACACTATTTTTTCCTCTGTAAATGTTCCCTTCAAAATCCACAAATAAAAACAATTTAGAAATAAATATATAAACAGACAAATTTAACATTTTTATTCTTTAAAGACTTTGATCATGAATGAAAACTAGACATCAAGTCAGGCTGAAGCAGCAGCAGAAACACAAAGTCACGTAAACTATGATTTTCATCATTTTTACAGAAAAAAATGATGACAGTTAACTCATAGTTAACTGTTACTGTTAAAAATTGGAGGAATGGATAATCACTATATTTAGAAATGAAGCCAGAGAATATGAATGTAACGTTTCACAGAACAATAATAAACCGAGTTTACTGAATGATTTTAGACATCAGTTAGGATCTTATTCTCCTAGCTGAGCTGTGTCTGTAGTGGCTGCACATTTTTGGCCACTTCAGGTCTCCGTAGAAACATGTGTCAGGTGAAGACCTCACCGACAAATATCCAGGCGCTGTCCCTGTACTCGCTGTGCCAGGACACGGCCTCCTTGATGCCCAGGTCGGCCTCGCGCTCGTTCAGCTCATTGATCAGCTTCACCTTCGTCAGCGGACTGCAAACACAACAGAACCGCCGAGTCGGATTCAACAACCAAACTGGAGAAATTAGGACATCAAGTTTAACAAATCCATGCGTGGTTTAAATATTTATCTCCTTATAATAGATAAAGCAGCTGTTCTACATTAGTCTCATTCATCCTCCGGTGTGAAGTCAGGTCAGGTTTATTTCCCATCTTACTGAGGACTTTCACCTTCTCTGCTGCCCTCAGGGGGCTGAGGCCCCCGACCCCTGGAGGTTACATCCTAGAACCGGCCCTGCTGTCAGGTTAAAGTCCACAAAGATAAAACCAGTCCAACTTCCGAGTTCCAGGATAAAACTTCTGGTAGCAAGGGGAACCATTCACATCAAATCACATAACTAAATAAGGCTGAATTATTTTTAAATCCTCCGGAAGAAAACGTTCCAGAACTAAAATTAAACTAAAAAGTTATGGCGTTATTGTGTGAGCCGATTTACAGAGCACCATATTTCTGTCTCTGTGGATGTTCTAGTTTGGGTTTGTTCTAATTTATCAGCCAGTTGTTGATACACGTAAGTTTAAACTGATCAGATTGTGAATGAGGTCCGGGGAGGAGCGGAAGAGCGGCTGCTTCCCGGACCAGCTGCGGTTGCAGGTTGGCTACAGTCTAAAGAGGTCCTCAGGTCATCGGTTCACTACCAGCAGAAAAGCAGCCTGATTGAAGGAGAATAATCACTTACTTCATGTTTTAATACAGCTCGGAGGAAGCGGCGTGAGGAGGAAACGGTTTACTCTGTTTACATGAACAACTTCCGCTTCATAAGTCTGCTCAGCTGCCACCTAGCGGTCAGATTGATACAGTACTAGTTGGTTATTAAAACGCATCTACTGTTAATCATCTGAGAGTTTAAAAGATTAAATAACTAAATAACTTTAATTAAATCAACAGTAATTGAGATTTGAATATTTTCCTTCTCAATAAACCAGATAAAACAATCCGTTCTACTCCCCTCCTTTAGGGGGCGCTGTGAAGCTAGCTATTAGCTGTTGAACCGGTTTAAAGTCTGACTGGTCTGCTCGTAAACGTTTCATTTATGTCTAATTTGACCTCTAAATATTTCAGAAAACTAGTTTATTCCGACGTTGATCAGCTTGATGTGTGCTAGAGTCATGAAATATCTTTAGTTTTAGTATAATTTAGCTAAATGTAATAACCTAGCTGCTAAATTAGCTCTTTTGCTGTTAACTGAGGGAACTTGAAACTTTCAGGAGTTTTATGTAAATAAACCGAACCGAACTGAACCGCGTCCAGGTCCTACCTTCAGTGGTGAGTACATTTAATTTAAACCCGAATGCTGGAGCTAATTTAAAGCTGCCTGTCAGTTTCTGATTGTGGAGGTTTCTGTTTGGTGGAACAGAGAGGGATGGAAGTGAAACGTTACAGGAGCAGAGGTAAATAAAATAGAAATAAAAAGAATGTAGAGGTTTTTAAGGACTGGGTCCAAATGTTCTGGAAAAGAGGCAAGGTCATTGTAGTGTTATAAAATATTTCATCAACAAGGTAACTTAAAGAGTTTTACATGATTAGAAGGAAAATAAAACAAGAAACAAGCAAAGAAAAAAAAAAACAAAACATGACACAGCAGGCAAGAGGTTGAAAAACAGACACAGGTTATGATGCTCCACTACTCACCAAATCAGCTCTAACCAGGTAGGTTTCAGCCTGGTTTTGAAGGGACTTGATGTTTTGGCTGGTTTTCAGTTTTCTGGAAGTTTGTGGTGCATAGAAACTGAATGCTGCGTCTACATGTTTGGTTCTGGTTCTGAGTGGTCTGAAGGTTCTGATCCAGCAGCAGCAGCTCTTTAATTCATTCAGTGATTTATGAACCAACAGAGGGATTTAAACAGGTGGAGAAGAAGAAGAAGAAGAATTGTTGCTTTAAATTAAGAACATTTTATCCATTTAATGTTATAAAGCTGTGATGTCATCATCCGGCCCGTATCTGACTAGACTCCAGAACCGGGTCAGGTTGGACCTATGTCAGACTTTGTTCTGGTCTAAACTGGCTGAGCTCCCAGTAAAAACAACTGGGCTCTTTTCTGACCAATCAGAATGCAGCCTCAGCTGTGCCAGGTTTGGGTCGGTTCTGTGGCTCCTCCTGCCAGACAGGGGCCGCTGTGGAGCTCAGCCTGTAGTAACCTTCTGCTTGTCTCAGAGGGACCAAGACGACGACGATGATGATCTCTCAGCTCTTCATCTTGTCCTCCAAGGGCGACCACCTCATCTACAAGGACTGTATCCTTCTGACCCGGTTAGCTCCAGGTCCTGGTCCTGGTTATGGTTCTGGGTCTGGATCTGGTTCTGGTCAGCGCGGCATCAGCCAAAACAGCAGAGTTCAGCTTTTTTCTGTGTTGAACACTTTACTCTGAGACTCAGACCGTGGAGAGGCAGGAAGTGATGTCATTGACGTTTTCTATGAAAAGGTCACAGCGCTGACGGGAGACCAGCCGCCCGTTGTCATGGTAATGCTGCCGTCCCCTTCTCTCTCCCTCCATCCCTCCATCTGACGCTCTGTTTTCCCGCAGAGCCATAAAGACCTCCACTTCGTCCACATCAGGCAGGGCGGTCTCTACTGGGTTGCCACCACGACAGCTGACTCCTCTCCATTCAGCATCATCGAGTTCCTGAACAGGTTGGTGTTGGTTCGCCCCCAGCTGCTGACCAGTCGTCCGGTGGTGACCTCTGACCTCTGCTCCAGGCTTAGCGGTCTGGTGAAGGATTACTGCGGCAGCCTGTCAGAGAAGGCCGTTCAGATGAACTTCGCCCTGATCTACGAGCTGCTGGACGAGGTGCTGGTGAGTCTGTGGCCACAGGGGGCGCTGTGCTGTTGGTCTGACCAATAGCAGAGACACCGAGCCAGAGCCGTAGCTCCGCCCACATGCACAGAGCACTTTGTTTTACTGTTACTCATAGTAACAACATATTTAATTAAAATGTGTAAAGAAAGTCAATAAATATAAAAAATACAACAGTTAAAAACTTGATCAGTGTCTGTGTTGGAATAATCAGAATTATTTTACTGTTGCAGACAGAAAAAAAGCAACGACATTGTTTTTAAACTAATGAGAAACATGAAAACTGATAAATACTGAAGCAGCAGAGACCTGAGGAAGGATTTGTGTCCATCTGTCCATCTGTCCTGCTCTAGACATGAATCCCTCTGTCAGTCTGAATAATCATTTAGCTCCATGTGAAAGCGTTCAGGCTGTGACTCCATGTCTCCAGGACTACGGCTACGTCCAGACGACATCATCAGACGTCCTGAAGAACTTCATCCAATCAGAGGCCGTCTCCTCCAAACCCTTCAGCCTGTTCGACCTCAGCAACGTGGGGCTGGTACGTATCGCCCCCTACTGGGGCCCCGATTCATTATCTCCCTCAGAGCCGGGCCCTGGTCAAAACCTGACCAGAACCACATCAGGCTCTGATTCCATCAGCAGAGGTTCTGCTCTTCAGGTCCAGCAGTCTGGGCTGCGTTGGACTAGCATCTCCAATTTGTTGTTCTGGTCCAGGTTCCAGGTGAAGCCGAGCTTTTCTGGTAGAATCTGGACCCGTGGTGCTGGATCTGATGTTTCTGGTTCTGATGGTTCTGGTTGTTCTCTGTTGCAGTTTGGAGCGGAAACCCAGCAGAATAAAGTTGCGCCCAGTTCTGCTGCCACCAGACCGATCCAGTCCAGCAGAGACCCGGTACCAACACTCTGGCTGTGTTCGACCAGAACCGGACCGCTAGTTCTGGTCACTGACATGGTTCTGTTGTTCTCCAGGGAGGGAAGAGCGAGATCTTTGTGGACGTGATTGAGAAGATGTCAGTGGTGATCGGCTCCAACGTGAGTACAGTCCAGGTTCTCCACGACAAGTAATATCCAGAACTAGAACCGTAGTCTGGAGGTTCTGGAGGTCCAGAAACAGAACTCAACAAACCCGGTTCTGAAGTTCATCAGAAACTGGTGGTGTCATTCCTAGTCTCAGTGGAGACGTTCTGGACTTATCTGGAGATGAACTGGACCTTCTGCTCTCCAGTTGTCAGAACCTGAACGGTTCTGCTGGTTCTGTTGACCCATAACCCGAGCCGTCAGCTGCAGGCTGAGCTGTCTGTGTTCTGACCCACAGGGGGTTCTGATGAAGGCCGACATTGAAGGAGAGGTCCGAGTCAAGTGCTACATGCCAAGCTGCTCCGGTGAGTCACATTAGAACCTGGTGTTACTGGAACGCCTGGTCCCAGTAACACCAGGTGTTCCTCTGTCACCCAGAGATGCGGATTGGTCTGAACGAGGAGTTCAGTGTTGGGAAATCCCAGCTCCGAGGTAAGCCCCGTTCCCTGAACCTCTGACCCCTGACCTGTCCAGTAGCAGGCTCTGTCCACTCAAAGGTTCTGACTCGTCCAGGTTACGGCACCGGTGTCCGGGTCGATGAGTGCAGCTTCCACCAGTCGGTCAAGCTGGACGAGTTCCACAGCCACCGGATCCTCAGACTGTGTCCCAGCCAGGGAGAGGTGACCTCTGACCCCATCTTCACTGAGCTGTTCATCCTGTGATGACTTCACTGACCCCTACACTTCTTCCTCCAGCACGCGGTGATGCAGTACCGGCTGAGTGACGAGCTGCCGTCGGCGCCGCCGTTCCGCCTCTTCCCCAGTGTGGAGAGAGACTCAGCAGGACGGTAAGCCCCGCCCCCTCAGGGGTTCTGGTTCTGGTTCTGGTTCTAGGCTCCATCAGACTGGAGAACTGTTAGTCTTCACCAGTAGGAGGCAGCATCACCATAACCTCTGGGTCCTCCATGTTTCTGCTTTTCCTCATTTTACTAAACAAATATTTTATTTTGTTTAAAATAAAATGTTTGACCTTATGCTCATTCTATACCTATGATGATGTCACTTCCTGACTTCTTGATGAAGCATTTCCAGAATATTAAAGCTGCTCAGCTTGTTTACGTTCCTATCAGGGCGTCTCCATGGTAACGGTGAACCACCACCTGGGGGCTCAGGTCCCTGCAGGTAAAGCTGCTCTCTGATTGGCTGCTCTAATGAAGCTGTTGTTGTCCTCCTCAGGCTGCTGATGTACCTGAAGCTGCGTTGCGACCTTCCGCCCAAGAGGTCAGTCTCTCTGCTTCCTGAAGGGGCGGGGCCAGCGGCTCAGGTGGTGCACACCTGCTGCTCTGTGTCACTCGGCTCCCTGAGCGCAGCTGGAAATGGCTTGTTTGTTCAGGAGGAAATTGATCTGGGTTCTAGTGGTTCTGGTTGGACCCGTCAGTACCCAGGCCACCGACCCGCTCGACCAGAACCAGGCCGTCTTGCTGCCGCACCTTGCAGCCACTGCTCTGGTTCAACATGCTGAACATGTAAATCAGGACAGAGTGGCTGCAGCTCACCTGGCGGGTTGCTAAGAGACAATAGGTAGCCGGGTTGGTTGCTAGGACCACATGTAGCCGAGCTCCAGCTGGGTTCCTGTCGGAGGAATAGCAGCTTCTGGTTCTCCTGGTTCTGAACCGTCTGGTTGTATCTGAGCGGGCCTGGTTCTGATCCTGGCTCTGCTGATGGAGCTCAGTGACCCAGTTCTGATCCAGTTCTGATTTGGTTCTGACCCTGTTCTGACCTGGTTGTGATCCGCAGCTCAGCAGGACATCAGTGCTGCTTTTTTTTGCTATTTTGTTTTGAGTTTTCCTCACTAATTCAGGCTCAGATCATCTCCTGCCTCTGGTTCACAAACAGAAATCAGCTGCTTAAACTATAAAATGACAGAAGAATCAAAGATTAATATATCAATCAATCAATCAATCAAATTTTATTTGTACAGCACATTTCAGCAACAAGGCATTTCAAAGTGCTTTACATCATAACAAACACAAAAACACAAAGTTATGCAACAGAATCAACAATCAAAACATTAAGTTAAGTGCCATTGTTAAATTTTGTAATCGATTACGTTTCAAATGCAACTCTAAACAGGTGGGTTTTTAGTGGAGATTTAAAGAAAGTCAGTGTTTCAACTGTTTTACAGTTTTCTGGAAGTTTGTTCCAGATTTGTGGTGCGTAGAAGCTGAATGCTGCTTCTCCTCGTTTGGTTCTGGTTCTGGGGATGCAGAGCAGAACCAGAACCAGAAGACATGAGGGGTCTATATATATACATACATATAGAGAGAGAAAGAGAACAAGAACCCGGTCACAACTGACTCAAAAGTACACGGGTTCAATCATCCAGCAGAACGGGTCACTTCTACATACATTCATGGGTTAGAATGAACCGTTTGGTTGTTCTCCAAGTGAGAATATCTTGTAATTATGTGAAAAAGTTCATATGGTGTGAATAACTTTCATAAATGTAATTTAAATTATTTAATTTGGGAAAGTACTAATATTATTAATGAAGTATATTTGAATTTGAATTGATTTGAAGGTCAGGAGTTGTGAAATCATTTCAGTTCAGGTTCCTTCATGGTGGAAGAAAAACTGTCCATCTAATCCGACAGATTATTTACCTTAAATTACACAGGAACAAATGAATGGGTTTACAACTGCAACCTACAGACATTGCAGTAAGATCCTGTAACAGGAAGTAGAAGTTATTGTAACAGGAAGATGGAGCACAATGATGATGATGATGACATCACCTTCTTCTCTTTGTAGCACCGCCATCAACCTCAGCGCCTCCATCCCGGTTCCTAGAGGCTCTGTGAGGTGAGTGTTGCCATGGTAGCTCTGATTTGACTGTGGTTCTGGTGTTTGGTTCCCGACCTGATTTGGTTTGTAAAGTCGGATGGAAATAAGGAGCTGGCATCCGTCCCCGATGGATGTTTCTGGTTCTGATCCAATGGTAGAACCAGAACTTATCTGGCCGTGGATGGATGCTGACCCCACAGTGACCTATGACCCCTGTGACCTCCGTGTTTGTCCCCAGTCTATCCCAGGAGCTCAGCAGTCCGGATCAGAGCGCGGAGCTACAGCTGCAGAACAGAACAGTGTTATGGAAAATCCCGCGTTTCTGTGGAGGAACTCAGCTGTCAGCCCTGTTCAAGGTGACCCGGTTCTGTTCTCTCTACCTGCTGGTACCAGAACCTGCTGGTCCAGAACCGGTCCGCCAGAACCTGTAGATGGAATAATATGTCCAGTTTCTGACCCGGTTCTGGAATCATCTGCTCTATATTTTCAATCATCATCAGAGCAGATGGGTTCTGTACGGGCTTGTCTGGTTCTGGACCTGTCTGGTTCTGGACCAGTCTGGTTCTGGACAGACCCTTCTGGTTCTGGACAAGTCCGGTTCTGGGGTGACAGGTCATGGTGTCAGTAACAGAACCTCTGATTCTGTCCTGTCCTCAGCTGGACGTTCCGGGTCTGAGCTCCGCCTCCATGCTGGAGGTTGGTCCGGTCGGGCTCAGCTTCGAGCTGCCTAAGTGGACCGGAACCGGACTGCAGATCCGTTTCCTGCGCCTGTCTCCTGTCTATCCCGGCCCGTCTCAGCGCTGGGTCCGATACGTCACGCACTCCGACTCCTACATCATCCGGATTTGACCCAGTTCTGAACCGGCTGGACCCGGTCTGAAGCTCTGGAAATTCAGTTCTGTTGGACCTTTTAAAGCAGACTTTGAGTCTAGAACCAGGAGGAAGTTCTGTGCTGATTCAGCCTGATCACGCTCACTGACCCGTTCCACTTCTGCTTCAGAACTTCCTGCTGATAATGATTCACCAGCCAACCCGGACCAGCACGGCGCTGAAGGTTAAACCCGGCTGCGGCCCGGCCCGACTCGCTGGGCTCGTCCCTTCCTCTGGGGTCCCACAGGAAGGCCCGCGGTTCTGATCCAGAACAGCGACAGGAAGCGGAGGAGGTTGCAGAGACAGCAGCAGCCGGGTCAGCTCTGGACTTCCTGATGGAAACAGTTCTG
This sequence comes from Girardinus metallicus, assembly GCA_903067095.1. Lineage (NCBI taxonomy): Eukaryota > Metazoa > Chordata > Actinopteri > Cyprinodontiformes > Poeciliidae > Girardinus > Girardinus metallicus. Next base: position 13,950 of record CAEGAE010004792.1, on the reverse strand, counting down.
ACAGGCCTGGTTCTGAGCAGCAGCTCCAGAACATGTTGCTACTCTGCTCCAGTTCAGGACAGAACCAGTACCGGTCCAGAACTCCTCTGACCCGCCCTGAGGTGATAGTTACTGCAGGAAAAGTTCTCCTTTGAGTTCTGTGATTTGAGTAAGTTACTCTGATTAGCACTTATGCTAATCAGCTAATAGCAAAGCTAATTTTAGGCTTAGCGCTAACTCTGAAGCTTCCCCTAAATTAATGTCTTTGGATAAATTCTGAAGCACTGATTTCCTTGGATGTTTTTTTAAGATTTCAGTTGAATAAAGTTTGACATCTGGGTTGAAGTTTTGGTTTTTGACTGTTAAAAATCTTCAAAATGTTAAACGTCATAGTCATGCTCTTATTTTGAAGTCTGTTGACTCAGCAGCTCCGATTCATCGCTCCACAGTGAACAGTTTAAAATATGTTGAAGTCTTGGTGCTTTCTGATCTGAGCCTTAACACAGTCAGTTTGGCTAAACTAGCAAGAGTTAGCAGCAACTATGAAACTTAAACATGGTATAACTCATGTCAATGTTACATGGGCCACATCAATATGACTGAATTTAGTGCTTTAACATTCACTTCTGCTAATTACCATGTTGGTATAGCGCTTTAGCAATAGCTTTGGTTGGATTCTGTGTGGGCATAGCGCTTTAGCATTAGCTTCTGCTAATTACTATGTCGGTATAGCTACTTAGCGTTAGCAGAACTAATATTTATGATTAGTCCTTTAGGGTTAGTACAGCTAGGTTTGTAATTAGCAGCCCTACCACTGAGTTAATGTCCTTCCTTAGTGGGTCATAGAAGCATCCATACAGGCTGACCTCTGACCTCTGGAGGGACCTGGACCTCCGTACCTGCTTTGTTAACAGAACTCTGAGGTGATCCGGATCCATAAATGGAACAATAACAGAAATATTATTTTGATCAGTTTCACTTCCTGCCAGATGTTGAAAGCTTCCAGATGTTTTTCCATGAAGACTTCCAGCTGTGAGCCCAGCCTCTCCCTCCTCTTCCTCAGCCTCTGGGCCGTGTGCAGAGCTGACCAGAGCTTCTGCAGCTGAGTGAACATGTTCTGCTGATTAACATCTAGTTCCACTCAGCGGACCGCAGGACGGAGCCGGGTTCTGCTGGGACCGGCTGGAATACATCGGCACCAAGAGGAGCCCGGGCGGTTCTGGTCAGATCTCAAAGTCAGGATTTGGACCCAGACTGAGGTTCTGGTCGGTACTCAGAACCAGAATCTAGACCACAATTGAGGTTCTGGAGGAGCTTGAGTCAGTTCCACCCAGAACCAGGAAGTTCTGAGTTTTGTTTTCATGTTAAGAATTTTAGTTTCAGTTTCTATGACAACTGAAGCTAATGAGGCTTCTTACTAAACCATTAACTAAAAACAAAACAACTTCCTACTGAGTCATCCTCTCTTCTTCTACTGTAGAAAAGTTTCACAGCCTAACGAACTTCAGACTTTCATCATAATTAATGTTCATCAGTAAATTATGGAGGTTTGGTTCAGATCTGGGAACCAGCTGGACCCTTCCAGGACTGGCCCAGTTCTGCTGGTTCTGACCTCAGATAAGCAGAAGGAAACGGGTCAGCGCCGCAGACCTGCTGTCTCAGCTGTCCTGGGGAAACAACAACTGGCTGGACTGAACCGGTCCTGGGTCAGAAGAACCGGGCCAGCGCAGAGTTCAGCTGGACTCAACAAGTCCCGGTTCTGAGCCGGTCCTGGCTTGTGGATATTTTTTCTTTTAAAAAATGAGCTTTTATGCTTCTGACTCATTGAAATGGTTTTATTTTCAACTATTTGTTTATTTATATTTTTATTTTTAACAGTTCTCCAGAGCCTTGTCAGGAAGCTTCAGACTGACCATGTAAAAAACTAAAACAGCTGAGTGAGGAAGAAATTATGTTTGCATATTTATGACTATCATTAATATTTGTTATCTTTATTCACATAATAAAGTTAAAGCCCGGGTCAGCGGGCCATGAACCAGTCCGGGTTCTGATCTCGATTCTGAATCGGTTCTGGTTCTGAACCGGTTCAGATCTCGGCTCTAAACCGGTTTTGGTTCTGATCTCGGCTCTAAACCGGTTCTGGTTCTGATATCGGTTTTGAACCGGCTCTGGTTCTGATCCCGGTCATTCCTCTCGGATGAATCCAGATCTGTTGAACGTTTCACGCACCGTGTTGACATGTTGGAGGACTCCGCGTTGCGCAATCTGCAGACTGCGCGCGCACAGACGCACGCAGACGCAGGTTTGTGATCCCGCATCCCCCCCCCCCCGTCCTTCTCCTCCTGCTCATCTGGACCGAGTCCTTCACGAACCTTAAATCCTAGTTGTAACCTTCGCAGTTGCGGTGAAAGTGCGCTGGTCCTCTATAGTGCGGGTTAACAGCGCGCTCGGTCCTCACAGACACAGCAAGCCCGCTCTCACACACGCAGCCGTTGCGGAAGCTCGGAGCAGCCGAGGCGGCGCTAAAACCTATTAGCATACTAACCAGTTCTGGGTGGATGGACGGCTGAACTGAACCTCCCGGACCGAACCGACACCGCCTGACGACCAACAACACTCCGCCGGCTCAGGCCTCATTTTGTCGGGATTCTGCTGCCGTCCGCCTGCCGAGGAGATGGGGGACAAGGCGGGCACCAGGTAGGGCTATTAGCCGCTGTTAGCTGCGGTTCTGACGGGCTGAGCTAGCGTTAGCAGCCGCTCTGCTGGTTCTGGACGGGGGAGCTGGGCCAGGCGGGACCGGCAGGTTTAACTGCTTTATTGGAAGCGGGTACCCGAACCAGGGCGAACAGAACCCTTGGGGCTCGGTTCGAGTCTGTTCCCCCTGAGGACGCCAAGGCTGCGGGCGAAGTTAGCCCCGCAGCAGGGTGGGGTTAGCGGGGCAGCCCAGGCTCCAGAACCGGTCTGACCAGAGCCACTGCTCTGGTACTGGAACAGGTTCGGGTCGTGGGTGGAAAACACGACTCCAGCATGAAGACAGGTGGGCGGAACGGACCCTGGAAATCCTGGAGTTTCACGGAGATTTCCGTTATTTCCGCCCAGGAACACACCGAGCTGCTCGGGTTAAATATCAGCTTGGTTCTGGGTCCACCTGCTGGTTCCGACCCAGCTGGAGGAGCGGGTCGGCCCGCGTTCAGTTACTGGTCTGAAGCCAGTAAACAGGAAGCCAGCCTGACGGCCTTCTGGTTCCTGCAGACACATGAAAGACTGCAGTTTGTTGTGTGTTTTCATCAGAACCAGTACCAGAATCAGGCCGGTGGAGCCCACCAACCTGCTGCAGAACCTGCTGCATGTGGATCCAGTCGAACCGAGAACTCAGTTTCACATCCTGATTTTAGGAGTTTCCAGGTCACCTTCCATGGGAACCCAGGAATCAGTTCATAAAGCCGTTCAGGAATCGGTTCAGATGTTGCTGTGGGGTAGCTGGAGACCCAGTAGCAGTCGGTGTTACAGTGACTCTTTGAGGCCTCTGACTGCAGACGGTTTCCACGTGCTAACATGCTAACAGCTGATGCTCCTCAGTAACCTGTCCAGGTTGACATTTGGTTGGGAAGTTGTTGCTTAGCGACCAGGTGAACTCAAAGACTCAAAGTGAGCAGAACCAGAACAGGTCCCATCATGATCCAGTTGATCCCATCAGAACCAGTCAGGAACCTGTCCGGTTCTAATGTCCCGTTTGCTGCTTTAAGGATCCACCAGCTGGTTCTGTGTATGTTCACTCTAGTTTCCATGACAGCAGTCCTGTTTTGCTGATTCCAGAACCGATCCGGGTTGGGCAGCAGCCCTGCCTGGATCGTTTGTTTAGGAAATCTTCAGTTTTCCAACTTCCTGAACCGCTGCTCAGCAACTTCCTGTCAGGAAGCGGCTGGCAGGGCAGGAAGTGAGGAGCCAACATGGCCGCCAGCTGCAGGAGGAGAGTTCTGGTTCTGCTGCACCCGAGTCTACAAGGACTCACCAGGGGGAACAGGCTGGCTATGGTTCTGCTGCTAGTTCTGGTTCAGTGTTTCCTGCTTCAGACCCGCTGGTTCCAGTTCACACAGAGAAACCCGGAACATTCAGAACACTGAGACCGGAGTCTCAGTGTTCTGAATGTGTCACCTCTGCTGCCGGTTCTGAAGCCACAGGCTGGGTGGGTCTGTGTGGTTCTGGTGATCAAACAGAACCCAGCTTGAACCAAAACTAGAGGTGCATACTAGGCCAGATGAGCCTCTGGTTCTGTAGAACCTGGCTGGTTCTGGGTCAGATCATCAGAACCAGCCCACAGCACCATCCTTCCACCGCTGTGTTCCTGTCTGTTCATCTGATTTCTAGAGAGAAGAGGCTTTCAGGATCGTGACCTCTGACCTTTGTCCTACCTGTAGAGGCTGACATAGAGCTTGTTTCTCTGAGCTTCCTGCTCTGTCCCTTGACCCCAAACTGACCCTGCTGAACCAGGATCCTTTCTTCATGTTCTTTCAGATAGAACCAGAATCAGCTCCTCCTCCTCGTCTTCCTCCTGCCAGCTGGCGTTTTCCCAGCAGGCCTTGCTGCAGCAGGTGGAGGTGATTCCCAGGAGGAGCTTCAGTCTGTAAACACAGCGACATCAACAGCTGGGCCAGAACTAGAACTCCGTCCAGTCTGGGTCTGACTCATTAATACTGAATAATAAATGGGAGATAAAGGTCAAAGGTCAACCAGATTACCAGAACCAGAGATGGTGGGTCTGCTGAACCGTTGGACAGGACCAGGATTCTCCTAGAATCATAACCTGTTGATCACACCACTGTGGAAATGCTTCAGACACGTCACTGGTTCTGATTGTTCTGGAGGTCCACATGTTTCTGGAGGTCCAGTAGCTCGTTATTGTGTCAGAGGTAGAGCGACCTGCTACTTCCTGTTTGATGGTTGTGGTTCTGATGGTGGCAGGAAGTGAGCTTTGGACCCGATCAGAGTATAAATGATAACTTCCTGAAGTTGTGACGGGCCTGGACCCGGACATCCAGAACAGAACACAGGCTGTTCTGGTTCTGCTCACATCCCAGAGTGTCTCACCACAGCATTAGGCTCTGAACTTTGACTAGGCCTCTGAATCTTCCAGAGCCAATTGTTTAGAGAAGCTGCTGCTGTCATCAACCACTTCCTGCTGACTGCACACCAACAGGAAGTTCACACACACACGCACTTCCTGTGGCTGCTGTCGCAACTCACCTGCAACCTGTCAGAACCACTTAGAACCGGGGGCCCCATTCTGGACCAGTGGCCCCATGTGGAACTAGGGGCCCTTTCAAACACCTTTTAGAACCAGCAGCTTGTCTTGGACCCAGACTAACTTTCTTCTTCTTTTCCTCTTCCTCCTCAGAGTCTTCAAGAAGTCCAGTCCGAACTGCAAGGTGAGTTCTGCTGAGTCTGTTCTCTGGTGGCCGGACTCTGGTTCTGTTCAGTGGTTCAGGATCCACTCAGGGATGCTGGTGAACTAAAACTGAATCAGAAACAGGAAGTGAGCTGTAAAGCCTGACAGAGGGGGAACAGCGCCTCCATGTGGTTATTTGTTCTGTACTGACCTCATGGGTCAGTACAGAACAATTACCCAGTCAGACGCTAGAGCCAGGTCCTGTTCAGACTGAATCAGGACAGAACCGGGTCAGGCTGTAGGAGGAGGTTCTGTTTCTAAAGGAACCCAGGTTCTGAACACACACAACAGAACCTCCAGAACCAAATGGACAGGTTAGAGAGATGGTCTCAGTGTCACAGACAGAACCATTGAGAACCTGGTCCAGTTTCTGGTTCTGCTTCTAACTGGACCTCCTGGTTCTGACCCGCAGCTCACAGTCTACCTGGGGAAGCGGGACTTTGTGGACCACCTGGACCACGTGGACCCAGTAGGTGAGTCCCGACCTCCAGAACCCGGTTCTGGTCAAACATCTGAGGGTTCTGGGACACCGACTGATGGGTGTTTTCTTTCCAGATGGAGTGATCCTGGTGGACCCGGAGTACCTGAAGGACAGGAAAGGTGAGCCGGACCTCAGAACCGTCATCGGGTTCTGTTGAACCTCTCCTGAAGCTGGAGGGCTTTTGTCCTTCAGCCAGACTGGTTGGTTCTACAGAGCGGGTCAGACCCAGCAGAACTCAGAATGAAGGTCCAGTCAGAAGCTCTGGGTCTGAACCCTGACTCCGGAACCTGGATCTGGTGGGTCCCGTTGACCTGTACTCCTCCTCTTCCTCCTGCAGTCTTTGTCACGCTGACCTGCGCCTTCCGGTACGGCCGGGAGGACCTAGACGTCCTGGGCCTGTCCTTCAGGAAGGACCTGTACATATCCACTTTCCAGGTGAGACGCTCTGCCACGAAGAACCGCCGGCTCAGACTGACACCAGAACCACAGCTCGTTTAGGAGGATACAGAACCCACGAATCCATCAAGTATAAACGCCAGGTTCCCCCAGACACCCTGCTGAGCCCGGTGGGAGGGCGCTAGGGCAGTCATCCAGTCATCCATACTTAAGCAACTATAAAGTCTTAAAAAAGCGAAACATAAAAAAAAAATCCTGAAATAAATAAACAAACTATGCCTGTCCTCGTGGGGGCACAAAGAAAACCTGGTGGTCCGCCAGGCTTATAATAAACTGGGGGAAACACTGAAACGCCTCAACGCGTGATTCCCCAACACTCAACAAGAACTTCCAACAGTGTGACTACAACTCAGCTTTTAGAGTTCCGTTGTAGACCACCGAGTTGGAGACCCTTTAGAATCTTCTGAAGAAACCTGAGATTAGAAAGACCCTATAGAGCAGGGGAGGACAACCCCAGGCCTCTGGTGTCCTGCAACTCCTAGACGTCTCTCTTGTCCAACATACTTCAATCCAACAACTGTTTCACCTCCTCAGTGCAGTCAGGCTCTCCAGAGTCCTAATGGCCTCATTATGTGACTCAGGTGTGTTGAAGTAGAGACACATCTAACAGCTGCAGGACAAGGGCCATCCAGGCCTGGAGTCATCCGGCCCTAAGGCAGGTTGTCTCTAAGGGGTCAACCTGCCTTAGGTTGACCCCTTAGAGTCCTGTAGTGACGCATTGAACCTGGTGCAAGGGGAATGTGCTTGTCCACCTCTGAAGTTTTGTAACCTAGTGCGGATCGTATGTGCCACTGTTCAGGTCAGAGCAGTTCCCCCTGGGCTGGCATTTATACAATCGCTCTATGAGGAACCATTTCCGGAGAATACGCCTCTGTCAGCTCTAAATGGCATAATTCTTTCTTGGCCCATACATGCACAACACATACTTTCAAAAGTGCAGCTATAACTGTAAAGCCCCGATTAGACCCCTTAGATCCTGGTAGAGACCTATAGAGTCTCGTTGAGACCCCTGCAGACTAGTACAGCCCCATAGAGCCCTGTAGAACCATCCACCTGCAGCTAAATGCTGATCAATGACAAGCTTTATCATGTCGTGTTCTCTAGGCATTCCCCCCAGTCCCCGAGGAGAAGAAAGCCAACAGCCGGCTGCAGGAACGTCTGCTGAAGAAGCTGGGCCAGCATGCCCATCCTTTCTACTTCACAGTGAGTCCTGTCTACCGCTACAACTCTACCTACCTCTAGAATGGTTGTTCGAATCTGCTGAAGCTGATGGGTTTCAGTGGAGCTCAGGTTCTGGTTCTGGTCCATTCCCTGCTGTGCTTCCTCCATCCAGTTGTGTCTGTTTATCTGCTGAACCAGATGAAAGCAGAGCCTTGGTTCTGCTCAGCATCATGGAGGTCTGAACAGAACCGGCTACAGGTTCTTATCTCAGGAAGTGACTCAGTGATTCACTCACTTCCTGATTCGTGGCGCTGCAACCAGTTCCTCTGCAGCGCTGTGTTGTCCTGCTGCAGGTGATCCTCCGGCCACACTGAGACCTACAGCTGTGGAAAATTTCTAGAAAAGACCTTTGACCCTTTAGGGAACAGTGAAAGCTTCTTTCTCATTCTGCTGCTCCCAGATCAGGTCTAGAAGGGACACCCGGGGCCCCAGAGGGCCTCCTGCTGTTTCCAGACCAGAAGAGTCTCCAGAGCTCTGGTCTGCAAAGCAGCACTGATATTCATCAGATCTGGGTCTCTAGTTTATAATTTATAGAGATTAAAGTGTTAATCTCACTGCAGACAGTGACCCATGACCTCTGACCCAGAGTGAATGCATTCCATAATAACCAGCAGTCTATGTAGCTCTTAGCATTGATGATGATGATGATGATGATGATGATGATGATGATGATGATGATGATGATGATGATGATGGGTTAAATTATGATGCTGACTGTGTTCCAGATCCCTCAGAACCTGCCGTGTTCGGTCACCCTGCAGCCCGGACCAGAGGACACTGGGAAGGTAACAGCTCACCAATAATCACCAATATTCATCATCGATCAACAGTAGAGCTGAATGTCTGGCTCAGGTCTGAGGGAACCAGCACCTGGACTCTAACTGGATTGCTCCAGAACCCTAATGTTGATCAGGTTAAAAGACGACTGCAGGGGTATGAATAATTCTGAGCCTAGCTGTAGTAGAGGGTGCAGATCATCAGATAAATCAGTTGGACCTGCGTCCACTGGGTCTGGCCAGTAAAACCATTCAGTAAGCATTAGTCCAGCCTGGTTCTGCTGATTCTAGTTCTGAAGTGAACCCGGTCTGTCCTCTCTGTAGGCCTGCGGTGTGGACTTTGAGATCAGAGCATTTTGTGCCAAGTCCATAGAGGAGAAGATCCACAAGAGGTGAGTTCAGAGCAGCAGTTCCACCCTGGCACCACCAGATGGTGCTCTTCCATCCCACCAGAGTTCCCAGTGCTCCCATTGTGCTGTGTGTCTCAGGAACTCGGTGCGCCTGGTGATTAGGAAGGTGCAGTATGCCCCGGAGAAGCCGGGCCCTCAGCCCATGGTGGAGACGACCCGCAGCTTCCTGATGTCGGACCGCTCCCTGCACCTGGAGGCATCGCTGGACAAGGAGGTACTGCTGCTGCTTCCTCATCTTCCTCTTCATCGCTCTGCTCACCGCTGTCCTCACCCAGGACTCTGTTTCCCATCATACAGCTGTACTACCACGGAGAGCCCATCAGCGTGAACGTTCACGTCACCAATAACTCCACCAAGACGGTGAAGAGGGTCAAGATCTCTGGTATTCCTCTTCCTCATGTGTACTCAGTGGGACCACAAAGTTCTGAGGAACCCATTGGTGTCACTCTCTCTCTCTCTCCACAGTGCGCCAATACGCCGACATCTGCCTGTTCAGCACCGCCCAGTATAAATGCCCAGTGGCCCAGCTGGAGGCAGAGTGAGTCCCTGTTCAACCAAAGCCAACACATGATGATGATGATGATGACTTCAGGCTTTCTGTCAGAAACCTGTTTGAAGATCAACTGGTTCATATACCAGCTAGAAACTGGTTTAAACTAGTTTGAGCATGGTTAAGCTAGTTTGGGTCAGTTTTAGTTGGTGTAAACCAGTCTGAACTGGTGTAAACTGGGTGAACCAGTTACAGTTGTTTTGAACTGGTTTAAGGTAGTTGAATCACTTAAACTGGTTCACATCTGTTCACATGGTGTTTTAACTTTACACCAGATAGAAACTGGTTTGAACAGGAACTCTGAGACTAATGTCAGCCTGTGGTTTCCATAGCGACCAGGTGTCGTCCAGCTCCACCTTCTGTAAGGTGTACACTCTGACTCCGACGCTGGACAAAAACCGGGAGAAGAGAGGCCTGGCTCTGGACGGGAAGCTGAAGCACGAAGACACCAACCTGGCCTCCTCCACCATGTAACACACACACTTACACACGCTTTCTTTGACTTCCATTCATTTCTACCCTGACCCTAAGCAAAAGTCATTTCACACCTTAGCCCTAAACCTAACCTCTGACCCAAAAACAGTGTTTCCCCTCATGGGGACCAAGGAACAGAGGTCCCGACAGGGAGACAAAAACTTGGTTCTCACACACATTCTCTGCTATGGTCACATGAACTCCTCTTCCTCCTCTTCCTCAGAGTGAAGGATGTGACCAACAAGGAGGTTCTGGGCATCCTGGTGTCCTACAGGGTCAAGGTCAAGCTGGTGGTGTCACGTGGAGGGTAAGACACTTCCTGCTCCACTTCCTGTTTTCTTATCGTTCACATTGGGAAGAAAAACCAGTCAGTTTCCATGGCAACAAGCCCTTTATGGCCAATCAGAGCTCTGCAGGTCAGCTTCAGGGCTGCTATTGAGGTTGGTGTCGATGGCAGTATTCAATTAATTATCCTCAGTAACAGACTGGACCCTTCACAATAAAAGCCTGCAGCCAGTTGAATGAGCAGTGATCCCAGTTAGTGGCTACTGTTCTGGTTCCACCCGGTTCCAGCAGATTCCTCTCTGTCCTGCAGGGACGTGTCGGTGGAGCTGCCCTTCATCCTGATGCATCCTAAACCCGTGGAGCCGCCCGCGTCCCGCCCACAGTCAGGTGAGACACGCCCGCACTCGCCCTCAACCCATTTCCATGGCAAACCCCACCGCTCACCCTGTCTCTGGTTGCAGCCGTGCCGGACTCGGACCCACCCATCGACACCAACCTCATCGAGTTCGACACCAAGTGAGTTACTGACAGGTTCGACCAGTTGCTGGTTCTGGTTTCGGTTCTGACCATCTGTCCGTCTCGTCTTTCAGCAGCGTCTCCCAGGACGACGACTTCGTCTTCGAGGACTTCGCCCGCCTGCGCCTCAAAGGCGTTGTGGACGACAAGGATGAGGACTGCTAGGAGAATGCCTCATGCTTGCTTCAACACACACACTGATACACACACACTGATACACGCACACACACTGATGCACACCGACACGCTTCATCACCTTACATTCCCCAGCATGGGGCGGGTGAGAGCTGGACTGCATTGAGGCTCGGTGGTTCTTCTTCTTCTTCTCCTGTTTCAACTCCTTATGCCCCCATAATCCTGCCTCCTTTTCTTCAGTGGGCGGGGCTTAGAGCTGACCACTTCCTGTTAGGTGTTCCTGAATGTGGATTGGTTTTGTCTCAAACCAGCGTTCCCCGGTCCTAATTCTAGTCCTGTTCCACTCCACGTGGACCGGCTGAACCGGTCCGGTCCGGTCTGGTACAGCTCCTGTTGGTGGCTTGTTGTAGGAAGTGGAGGATCTTCCTGATGGTGCCGATCAGAACCAGAACTAATCTGACTGGTTCCTGTTTTTAGAGGAGAATCTAAAAGGTTCTGATGTTCAACTTAAACGGGTTTGGAACCTGAAGAGTTCTGGTCGGTTCTGGTCCTTTAGAATATTGTCCCCTTTTCAGCACCAAATGTTTTGGGTTTTCGGGTTGCACATGAGGTTTGTTCTGGAGCTGAATCAGGGTAGTTGAGTTGTTTCTACACAGAACCGGTTCTGATCCGATTGGGTTCCTCCAGCTAGACCTGAGCCTCCATCAGTCAGTTCTCTTGTCGCCCTGCCACACCGACCCGTTCAGAACCGAGCCCCTCTCAGCCGGTCCTCCAAGCCGCCCGTCCGGCCTTGCTCACCAAGAAGAAGAAGAAGAAGGTTCTTTTGTTCCCACACCGTGCTGTGAATCGTTGGAGCTGTGATTCTGTCCTGGTTTTGTCGTGCTCTGTGGGGTTCCTTCGCTCTACGTGTAAACAGTGCCACCCCCTGGCCGCCGCCATGCCCTTGGCCGCAGCCACGCCCTGGGCCGCCAACGCCGCCCCCTGGGCCTCCGCTGCCTTCTGGGCCGCTGCCATGCTTATGTCTATACAACAGAGAAGTGATCTGGAAACATAGAGTTCTTCTTCTATTATTATTATTATTATTCTGCTTCTGATTATTATTATTATTATTATTATTATTATGGTGACTTATTACTGCTACTGTATCATCAGCGACCATGATTATCCTCATAATCAGTTCAGAGTCTGTTTGCCATGTATTTTTTATTTTCAGATTTTTATTTAGTTTTCTTTTTATTAAAGTGAAATGAACTAACAGTCTGCCTGTTATTATTGATTATATAGAAACAATAACCAACTAATAAACAAAAAAACTTAAAGTTCTACTTAATATCTGAACCATCCATCTTCTGCTTGTCCAGAGTCAGCAGCCTCAGTAAGGAGGCTCAGACTTCCCTCTCCAAAAAGAGTAACATCGTCCTGGACGTCCTCTGGGTCTGTTCCCAGTAGGACCTGAACTCCTCACCAGGGAGTCTCCATCCTCACCAGATGCTGATCCACCTCAACTGGCTCCTCTCAGTGTGAAGGAGCAGCGGCTCTACTCTGAGCCCCTCCTGAATCTGGGCCCTCTCTAAGGGAGAGCCCAGACACCCTGCAAAGAAAACTCATTTCAGCTGCTTGTATCCGTGACCTTGTCCTTTCGTTCATGACCATAGATGAGGGTAGGAACGTAGATCGACCAGTAAATCTAGGGCTTTGCTTTTTGGCTCCGCTCTCTCTTCACCAGGACAGACTGGTATCTGTCTGTTGAACTCCTGCTCCATTTTCCCTCATTCATGAACCCAGAGATACTTAAACTCCTCCAGTTGGGGCAAAATGTCCCCCCGACTTGGAGAAGGCACTCTACCCATTTCCGGCTAAATTTCCCGGAAAATGGGGATCAGTGCCTCCAGAACCCATTTCGGTTCTGGAGGCACTGATCCTCCTTCCGATCGCCTCACACTCGGCTGCGAACCGCCCCAATGAAAGCTGTAGACCATGACCTGATGAAGCCAGTAGGACCACAAAAAGCAGAGACGGGATCCTAAGGCCACCAACGCAGATCCCCTCCATACGTTGGCTGGTATGGAAATTCTGTCCATGAAAATAATGAACAGAATCTGTGACAAAGAGCAGCCTGGGCAGAGTCCCACTCTCACTGGAAACGAACCCAACTTACTGGCGGCAGCCCGTATCAAAGGCCCTGGTACCGTGGTTCTACAGGAGGGCTCCCCGAGGGACACAGATGGACGCCTTCTCCGAGTCCACAAAAGACATGTAGACTGATTGGGCGAACGTCCAGCCCTTTGATCCCTGATTAAATTTAAAATGTTTAAAACTAGACTAAAATGCAGAAAATAAAAATGAGTAAATAAATAAGAAATAAAGTCAGGTTTTGATTAGAGCTATCCTCTTTCTGCTGCCCCCTGCTGTTCAGGAAGCTAGTGTCATTTTAAAACCCGGAGCTAGACAGAACCGGGTTTAAAGTGGATCTAAGCAGCAGGGCCGGCCCAAGTTTCCATGGGGCCCTAAGCAAAATGTGGTTTTGGGGCCCTCTAGTTCTGCTAACATTGTGGACTGGCTGCAATCAGCAGCCCGATCATTAGATCATTCACACACCTGCTATAAACTCATTGCATCTCTGGCAGTGCTGTTTACATTATTTACATGTATAATAGGAAACATTTATTGACCAACTGATTAATCGACCAGCTGATTTCTGGGCGCCGATTTCCTTAATTTTGGGGGATCGTGATCTGCTGATACTTACACAGGAAGCCCATCTTATCCCATAATCTTATCTTCGTCAGCAAAGATTTATAAATCAGCCTCTGTCCTCTTCTGCTCTGCAGTGAGACCGACCAGGTCAGGTCTGAGTATCAGAATATCACCAACTGCAGCTCAGAGCAGCTCATTGGTGTAGCAGCCATGTAGCCTGACGTAAAAACATTTTGCTAGACAATGTCAAACATTTACAAGTTTTAATTACTGTTATCAAACGTTATCAAACACGGCGTTTTGAAGCCAAAAAATACCTCAGAAATATTAGAGCCACCATGAGAACCAACTAATTTAAAGTTTAAACTCAGTTTCACACAAAGAGCCTAGCATAAATGTTTGGCTGTTGAACTGGACCGTTCAAGCTAATTTAATATTAGCAGCTTCACTAATCTTTTACATTACATTACATTTACCAAGGCACATTAAAACAAACCTTTATCTTGGCTTTTTTCTATTCTTCC
>CAEGAE010004789.1:0-39710 GCA_903067095.1 Girardinus metallicus | reverse complement strand
ATCGGTGCGTGTGTGCGTTCCTCGGTCTCCCGGCGGCGTTGGGCGGGGGGTGGCGGGGGGGCGGCCCGGGGGGGGGCGGGGGGGCGGCGGGCGGGGGGGGGGGGGGGGGGGGGGGGGGAATGCATCACTCTCCATCAATGCGCAGGGCTTTCCTCGGCTTTCCCCGAGAAAACCACTGGGGACCAGAGGGAAACGAGGAAGAGGAGGGGAAGAGGAAGCTGTGTGTTCGGTGGGGGTAAATCCTGCACGTATATTCAAAAAAAAAAATATATATATATATATAAAATTACAGGCACGTAGCGGGTTGATCTTACCTGTGACGGCTACATTTGCAGCATCAGACGAGTGGCTTGGCAGATCATTCGAGTAGGAGCACTCCGAGCCCAGTACCGCATAAATGACGAGTCCACGTAGCAATACATTTACTACCATATAACTCATGGTGGAAATTAGGACGGGAAAATGAGGGAATTCGTATCCTGCGAGGGGTTAATTAATTGCAAAACATACAGCAGTTAGCAGCCTTAACGTAAGGATAAATATTTTTACAAAATCAGAATAATTATAACTGGAAAATAAATGCGGTGTCACGAAAAAAAAAAAAAATAGACACCTGTAATAAGGGGAAAGCTAGCTAACAGGAAATATTAATTGAAGGTGGGTCAAAAAGGGGGGCTAAGAGGTGCTCCTAATGGTTTCACAGGTTGTTTCAGAGGGGGGCCACCCCATGGCTAATTTTATACATTTAAAAATGTGTATTAGCTTACAAAATCCACATGAAGCCTGTAGGAAAGAGCACTCAATAACTACGCCGTTAAAAAAAAATAATAATAATAAAATAAAATAAGCAACACACAAGTAGCGTTTGTTTTTTTTAACCGAGGGGCTACAATTAGCAAAAAAAAAAAAAAAAAACAAGTGGCGATTTAAATCCTTAGGTTAGAGCTCTGAGTGGGAAGAAAAACAGTTCGTGTACTTCCACGTACAGTAGTGTACAAACACCGGCATATTCCGCCTCTTCACGTCGAACAAGAAAAACAACAACAACAAAAAATCCCGGTTGCATCAAATATTATCCATTTTTCCGCTCCTCTCCGTGTAGTCCTTCTCCGAGCTGGATATCGGCCGCACACGACATCCGCCTACTTCCCGAATGAAGTTTTTAAAGTCAGCTCTTCATGGCTCTCCGTGATACAGTATCCTCCCGTCATGTTATCAGCTGCTGCTGCTCGCTACGCTTCGCCTCGCCGGCTGGCTGATGGGGACCAGCGGGAGAAGGAAGTCGATATGCAAAGCGGCTTGACGTGACGAAAAGGACAGGGAGGGGTGAGGACGGGTGAGGAACTGTAGTTTGCCTCCAAATGCCCTCGCGTGCGGGACACCGTCTGGTCAGGAGAGACCTTTTTCTGGGAGTGTTTGTACCTCTATGGAGGTAAATTCAGAGCGTTATCGCCTCCCTGTCACGCCGGGGGTTTAAGCTAATGGTGCCCCCGGGGGTTTACTTTAGCCACACCACGTAAGAACCCTCGGAAGCCTCCAGAAACTTAGCGTGGTGTCTTCTTCCACAGTGAAGTGGAGGATGAGCACGTTTTTTTAGCCGCCTCATTGTTCTCCGCCATCGGCCCATCCAAGTTTTCCTCCCCCGACCGAGCGATCCCATTGGCTGGACTGCCCCGACATGGCAGCGTCTGATTGGTTGCTTCCAACAGCACAGTCTTCTGTCTGTTTTTGAAGATGCTCCGCGCGGAAAACAAAGGGACGCTGTTGCTATTGATGGTCAGCGCAGGGTTTCTGGATAAGACCTTTATAGCAGCCTTGAAACATAAGGCTCATGATACAACTCATGACTCAGATAACATTAAAATGAAATGTAGAACGATATTATGATTATGACATTCCTAAAACAATTACACAATGTACAAGTAAAATGGTTAAACTTCATCGACTGTCTTCAATTTATCAGGAATCAAGAGGTCCAACGTCAGGAACACCAGGATCAGGGGGGTCCAAACATTTTGTAACTTGTCAACTCCATAGTATTCATGCAGGCAAATAAATTTCTTTGCAGGAGAGAAAAGTGTAAATCATGGTAAATCCATGACTTTAAAATGGTGCATGTTTCCCTTATTGACAAAAGATTAGTTGACAAAATAATCTGAATTATTTACAGTTAAGACCTGAAGTTGACATACACTGACTAAAAAAAAAACGATACACAATCTTTCTCAGTGTAGTTAAATCAGACCACATTTTTCTCTTTTTTAGATCAGCGTTAGATAATGGATGGATGATAAATGACAAAAAACTTAGCAAGAAGGGTTTTTAAAAATATTTTTTATCATTTTATTTGAATTTAGAAGTATACATTTGGTCAGTGTCAGGGATAATTCTTTTAAACTGTATAACTTGGGTAAAACCGTTTGGGTTTCCATCCACAAGATTCTCACAATAGTTCTGTCCCATTCCTCCTGACAGAACTGGCTTAACTCGGTCGGGTCTGTAGGCCACCCTGCTCTTTCATGCCTTTTCCGATCTGCTCACAACTTCTCCATAGGGTTGAGATTAGGCCTTTTTGATGGAGACAGAAAAACGTTAACTTTGTTGTCTTTAATCCTCTGGAAGAATCTCTGCCCAAGTTTGAACTTTCTGGCTGATCTCTTCAGATGCCGTTTCAATAATTCCACATAATGTTCTTTCCTCATGATGTCATCTAAAAGCACCAGTTCCTCCTGCTGTAAAACAGTCCCACAACATGATGCTGCTACCACCATACTTCACAGTTAGGATGGTACAAGTATCCCTGTTCTTCCACCAAATGTAACAAAGGTCATTGCGGCAATCAGACCACAGGACATGTCTCCAAAACTGATCTATGTGTCTGTGCATTTGCAAACTATAATCTGTCTTACATTTCTTTTGGATTAATGGCTTCCTCTGCACTGAGTGCCCTTTCAGTCAATGTTGGTACAGGACATATTTCACTAGCTTCAACTAGCATCTTCACAAGGTCTTTGGCTTTTGTTCTGGGGTCAATCTGCATATTTTGAATACATTCATCTCTGGGACACAGAACCAGTCTCCATCCTGAGAGCTATGACAGACATTCCCATCGTGTCTACGCTTGCATGTAATTGTTTGAACACATAAATGCGGCACCTTCAAGCACCCCCTGAGGGATAAACCAGAATTGTTCAGCTTCGAAATTCTCTTCCTGATATCTGGGCTGATTTCTTTTAACTTTCAAGTCTTGTCAAACAACAAAGCAGTTTGTTCCAGGTGTGGCCCTAAAAATACATCCACAGGTCGGCCTCCAATTAACTCAAGTGTGTCAGTTAACCTATCAGAAGTTTCCAAAGCCGTTACATCAGCACCTTGGCTTTCCCTTGTTGCTTAACCCCTTAACTGTCACCCTCAAAATGCTGACAAGTAAGCCAATGTGTCCATGAGGACATTGGTGTCATCATTCATGACAGTTAAGAGGGTTAAAGAGACAGCAATCCTATTGTATGTAAA
This sequence comes from Girardinus metallicus, assembly GCA_903067095.1. Taxonomy (NCBI): domain Eukaryota; kingdom Metazoa; phylum Chordata; class Actinopteri; order Cyprinodontiformes; family Poeciliidae; genus Girardinus; species Girardinus metallicus. The sequence continues at coordinate 36,197 of CAEGAE010004789.1, read as the reverse complement.
CTTAGGATTTTGAAGATATTAGTAATTGAACCTCTATCATTTTGTGTCTCTTTATTCAGTGTATGTAAACTCCTTGTTTCCACTGTAAGGAGTAAATGAGTTTTACACACAGGTCTGTAATTAGAAAATCTAAGACGATCTGAGTACATAGTGCTGCCCAAACATCTGCTAAGATCACTGTGCTTGATTCAAATTTCAGAAAGAAATTCGTCAACGACGGCCAGTGTCTTGATGGACAGAAGGCACACTATCCTGCAATGCAACAAATCGGCCACCAGGAGGGACTGCAGTATGAGTAAATCACCACAGCAGGTACATGTTGCAGGACCAACAGACTTGTGGGGCCCAAAGGAGGAGCATGACTGATAAAAGAGTCCGGCGTGGGAGTGCTAGTAAACAGGTGGCAGATGTAGCAGAATCCAGGAGGGTGCGGGAGGGGGAGAGGAAAGACGAAAGAGAAGAACAGCATAATTCGATACCAGCCTGCAAAGAGGACAGCAGGGGATGAGGGAGGCGGCCAAGAACGAGGGAATATGCTACATGTAGGGCGGGGAGCTCATTTAGAAATGATTGCTGCGAGCCTCCAGCATACACTTGTGCCTGTCCAAACATTTATCTTGTGACCCAACCCGACAGACGTATTCAGAGAAGAAGCACAGAGGACTTCAGGTGTGATTACCTTAATAACCTTTAATTTAAAAAAAAAAAAAAAAAAAAAAAAAAAAACTTTTTTGCAGCACAAGATTTAATGACAATGATTTCCAAAGACAAAAATGCCACGATTGATCATTCATAATTTAAAGTCATGTAAAGAGAGAAAACGTTTCACCTCATTGTTGGCACTGAAGGTGCTAAACATCCATAAAGTGTATCGTAACCCTTCATACATGCAATAAACTGCATGTGGACGGCAGCTTGTACATTACACAAACAACAATGTTATTTTACAGAGTTCTCCACACAAATTGCCCCATACCCAGTATGGGTAGGATTGTGCAAATAAACAAAAAAAAAAAAAACTTTAAATAAATTCCTATTTTAATGTTGTACCATAATCTCTCACACACACACACACGCACACACATACAAAAAAAATCTAATTTAAGTTATTTATTTGTTGGGAAAAATTGTATATCTTGAGAAATAATTGTATTATTTTACTTCTCAAAAAATTACAGGCATTGCATTGGCATCCCCAACAATTCCTTTAAAACAAATGATAATAAATAATTCTTTTAATTAAACTTAACATTTCTTTTGGCCACTCCTGAAAATGGGTAAGATGAGAGAACATTAAGGAATTAACTGGAGCCACGTGATTTGATCAGATTAGAGTACAACTGAGCTTCTTAGCAGCAAATGTCCCAAGAGGATCTGGCAATAACGAAATAATGACGATTAAAATAACATCTTATGTCCACTGTCGAACACAGGTTAGTAGGAGTGATGATCTGGGTCTGTTTCTCTTTCAAAGGCATTGGAAATCTTGCCAAAACAAAACGTTAAAAAAACCTAGTGGACTCAACTAGAAACGTACAAAGGGTCGTCATTGGGTTTTTCAGGCAAAATAATAATCCAGATTATATGGTCAAAACAAGACCACATTAAACAACATAAACCTCCTAGCATCACAGAACTAAATGAGGATGAAAGAGGGCCCAACCAAGACAGATTGCATGAAAGCAAATGTTCTAAAACCCTCCTCTCTCTGTATGCTCCTCAGTATAAACAGCAAGCAATTAAAAAAATGCTGTGAAATTATGCCACTGCAATTAAACAGGAATTTATTTCAAGATTTATTTGCTGATGGCACTGTAGTTCATGGCTTTTTGCAGGTTTCTCTCATCATGCTGGAGCAAACTAAGATGCCAAATCATTCATCAGTACATAAGGATCTAATAGTTTAATAATAACAAGCAGAACCCGCTGGGCTGCATAAATGGCAGGAACTAATTAACACTTCATTAGGCAAGCACGGAGACGCCGTTGTCGTTGCGTCTCCTCGCACGCTGCCATTGCAACACAATTACTGCTTCATGCAATTCACCTCAGCTGATCGGAGAACTGCTGCGAGGATCATCTTTCCCTACGGCTTAATGAGGCTAGCTTGGCCTTAGGATTAACTTACATACTGTATGACAACTAATACCATCATAAAGGGAGAATATTATTTATAGGGCTAAAGGTGTGTTTAGCTTTTTGCTTGAACTAGATGAGGTGTGGCCCCCTGATGTTACTTATCAATAGTCAGCTTGTGTTCATTGTTGTGCAACGAGAACCGACCCAGAACCCAGAGTCTTCGTGTCGGCGACGTTCAGATGGCGGTGGCGAAAAGAAAGATCTGGATGAGCGGTATGACCTTCAGAGTCGAGAGGTCGGCGAGGACAGCCTGCGGTGCGTTCGTCAAAGAAAAGACAAGTCAGACAACTCTCTAACAATCCGTTTTAATATAGACATAAAAAGTTAAATCAAATATCCGCAGAGGACAGGAGAGCAGCAGGATGATCCGAGATTCCCACCCTGTCCTTTTGGGTTCACTAGGGGGGGATTAAATTTAGGGACACGATCATGTTTAGAAAGAAGGTTTAAAATTTCAGCACTGGGCCCGAGGTGCTAAATATAAAATAAGGAGCAGTGTGTTATGATGATATCTTCTCTTAAGTAGGGCAGGTGGGAGAATTTGGAAGCAAATGGTGCCCCCTAGAAGTACTGCCCTCCACATAATGCTGCTGCTTAACCCCGTCATCATAAAGGGGTGAGGAGGGCCAAAGGGTGGCGAGTCACATAGCCTGCATTCAGGGTTACACTAGCAATGTAAGGCTACACTCAAGACGCTGTAAAAATTGTTGTAAGCACAAACAAAGAGATTCTCCTACACATGCATGGGTGTCAGAGGACACGGCGAGTGCTCGTCAACGTGCTGGGTGGGGTGGAGGGTGAGAGGGTGGAGGCCCCTCTGAAGATATTTCTAGCTCTCTGTGAGTTTGCAAACGGGGAAATAGACTCCTCGTTTGAGACGCACCTGAGAACACACAGGTCTAAAAGCGGGACAGACAAACCTCAGCCGAGGCCAGCGAAGTCACCTCCATCAGGTTCTCAGCGCGGAAGGCAAACACCGCAGCCGCAAGAACTGCAGGGTGAAAGAGACGGCATGATGGGAGAAAAGGGCAGAACGGCATAGTAAAAGACGGGAAAGATGGAGAAAGACGTCAGAAAATGAGAGCGTAGTTGATGTGGAAGTAAGAGTTCAGGATGTACAGACCTGCAACTACCTCCAGCGAGTCGTATCCGAGGATTCGATCCCAAAGAAGGAGCAGCTGATCGGTGGAAAGGTATCCGGAAAAGGCCCGTACCATCCACTTAAAGGCAATACGCAACCTTAGAAGAAAATATGAACTCTTCAGTGACACTTACATGTTTCTAATTGCATCCGCTACCTCTCACACTAACATTTATGATTCCATGACAGAGAAAAATGTAATTCAAGCCATAAACACTAGATGGCAGCAGCTCATAAGAATCAGAACGCAATAATCTGCTAATAGTAACAACAGTCTCCAGGGATACTCATGGCTCTGTGTGCAAGCTCAGATGTATTTTATCAGATTAGATTTGACTAAAAACAAGAGCCTGTCACACCATATTTTTAAAAATTAAAACCAGGTATTATTTGCCTTCTGGTACATTGGCGTTTCTCATAAAATTTAAAATAACAAAGAGTAAAGTTTGTGGTTGTGATAGGATAAAAATGTGAAAAATAGGTCTTCTGCAGATTTCACCATCTCAGATCGAAGACTTTTTAAGATCTTTCTAAGTCCATTGTGAAAGAAATCACATTCTTTATATAGTCGTGCCTAGGTTTTCTTTGTACAGAGAAGGCAATGTATGGATTAACAACAGAAATGAGTCAGAGGCAAAGACAATGTCATCCAGCCAACTGCCGATAATTTACGCAAACAAATGGTAGATGCAAAAAAAAAGCTAGCTAGCTAGTTAGCAAGCCAGGGTTTATTAGCAGCCGATAAGCGGTAGCCTCAACTGCCTCGCGTTACAAAACATGATGTTTGTACATGACTCAAACTTTTGCCTGACAGAAAATTCCCACGAGAACAATAAACTACACTGAATATACAAGATTAAATAGTCCAGTTCGGCAAAATATAAAACCTGTGGATGTCGTATTTAGGGCCAACTTGAACATTTTCTAATGAATTTAAGATATTTTAAGGCCTTAATCTTAGAAATATAAGACTTTTTAAGAACGCACAGACACCCTGAAAAAAGGTCAATGTGTATTCGTAGTTTTGCAATGTATATTGTCTACATGTAATCACAGAGGTGGGACGGTAAAATATTTTAACTCACGGCTGGGCACCGATCTGTCGTAGATGGTAAAAGAGCTGAGGCAGGTGGGTTTGGAGTAGCCTCTCAAACTGCAGGCACAGGGACACTATGCCCTGCAGCGGCACAAAACAACAATATAAAGTCAATTCATTCACCAGGTAGAGTGGAGCTTTTAAGACTCGACTTTCACCCAGTAAAAGCTCGTACTGAGAAAGAAGAAGAGATGGAGTGCAGCCTAAAAAAGTAGCGGATGTACATTTCCCGGAAGACGCTGTAGAGTTTGGACGGCTCGTTGTACAAGAAACACAAGGGCGCCACTGTGGAAACATCCACAAATTACAACACACGTGGTTGTATACTGGACATTTCAACTTACATCGAAAAAATTGAGTTTGATACAACTCACCATACATAGAAAAGCCATGGAAGGGGATAACACCTGAGTAAATAAAAGTGCCAGCTGAGTGAATTTTCTCTGACTTGATTCAAAAACCTTCATGTCAGAATCTCTCAACGTGAACTCACCGTTTGGAGGATAAACGACAGCATACTCTTCGTCTCCCACTTTCCCTACAAGGCAGGCACACAAAGGCATTGAATACCTACATTTGGAGTATGATGCCTGTTTTAGTGACTAATGTGTCCTTCAACGTGTACATGAAAATGGAAAGGCATCAAGTGATCTCACCGTGTAGGTAGGATTTAGGCGGAGTGGCGCTGTTGTACTTGAAGTGCTCCAGGACGGCAGTGTCCCGTGAGAAACACAACAGTACCTGGAAACAAACGGAGCCAGCTTATTCTGCTTCTTTCTAAAGAATAATATGCAGCATCCATTCTCATTATTATGGATCTTCTTATGTACTCGGGACGTGGTGACGACCATGAGCGTCCTCGCCATCTCTTCATAAATAACTCTATTAAATGGCGCAGCTGGAGGCAGCAAGGTTGTATCGAAGTACACTGAGCTGGAGAGGAGGTTCAGGTGGAGAGGAGGTTCGAGAAATGTTCCGTTAATTGGAAAACATGCAGGAATAAATTAGTTTTAATTTCGTTCAAAGATCTTAAACAGAGAGAAGCTCATCATGTGTTCTGGCTGTCTCCATATTGATTTTAGAGATGATTAATTTGGAGGGTTTTCCTAAAATAGATTAGTGCCACATGTAATCTCCCTGCCTTTGAGAAATATTAAGAAAAACATTGTGAAGATACAATTATGCAGTATTCCAACTGCGTTTCGCAACTACAAACAGTTAGTTATATGTTCTGCACAAAAGCACAGAACCATTTAGCAACTTTTAATGTTTTATATCAGTTAGACGATTAAAATTATTTGTAAGTGCTGAAAGTCAAAAATAACTTTCGTCAAATTCAGAATTTGACGATTCCAGACAGTGTAGGAATCTTGTTATCTTCAGAGAAACCTTACTTCACTTGTATTTATTCACTGTTTCCCTCCCTGAAAGTTATTAGTGTGTGTTGTGAATTCAGGAATCTAAAAGAAATAAATAAAAACAAATTACTGTGAGCAAGTTTCACACTAAAAATCCAATCAGTTCATATCACCACGTCATTGTCGTTTCTTTGGGTAAAGATCAAAGTTTTACATAGAGTAAAATCAACGCTCCAAAACAATTGCTAAATCACATTTATGTTTCATATCACAGCTAATATTTAATGACTGCTTAATAATTCTGTTTGTCTTTCAGATCATAGGCAGCTATGTCACAAAGATAAAAACAATAATCGTTCGAATACACCAAAAAAAAAGAAAAAGAACATCCACTAAGAAAACATGGCTTCTCTGAACAGTTCTGGGAAATTGGCCTTCATATTTTCTTAGAAACATTCCACGCTTTCTCTTGTCATCTCTTAACTAACATTTTGACATGAGGTGGATTCTTTCACTGCCTAGTGAGTCTGCCATCAGTCAACATTGACAAGGATGCAGAAACCTGACCGTTCATTGGTTTGTCACCAAAGAGCAGCTGCCGAGTTAACCTGTTTGGCAAGTGCAGAAACATGTTTATCAGTTGAGCGTCAAAGACAAATAGAGCAGCGACTAACAGAGAAGCTATTGACGCCTGGTTGGAGAGTATAACAGCAGATAAAATGATTGTTGTCACACAGAAGGAGTAAACACCAAGGGTGGCCAAAAAGGAAGATGCTTACAATGTTATCTAGTGAAACAACAGAAGAAGAAAAAGAAATGCTAATGTATCAACGATCTTGACGAACAAGAAACACTGAAATCTGTAATAATCTGTAATACTGACAATTACATCAAATTCTATTATTTATTCAAGTCAAAAATACTGGAAGTGTAAATAATGAGATACTGGCTGTTTCATAAAGAAGAGAGCTGACCTGATAGAGGAAATCTTCAAACACAAAGTAGTAGTCGTCGTTACTGGCGGTGAGTTTGACATCCTGTTGAAGCAGAGGGTTTTCACAGATCTTGTGACATAGAACAACTTTTTGCATCTTTACTGTCACATATGTCCTGTACCTTTCAGGTGAAAACAAAAAAACAACACATGGGCAGTAACCTGGTTGCACAACTACACCCCTTTACACTATAGAAGTTCTTGCTTACAAAAGATGACAAGTCTTGTCCAAAACCCTCTAAAGGTGATCCCTCAGCTTTCAATTTTTTTATTTTTTTTTACAACTTTGTAAGAACACCCCAGCTCCATTTGAGAAAAATTATCCACTATCAGGTTTCACTACATTTTTTCATTGTGGTTCATTATACAAACATCTTTCGGGTACAATGACACGAAAGCACAAGATTAGTTTCCTCAGAGTTCAGACCATAACACATTCTCCCACAAGCCTTCACTGTAAAAAGACACATGTGTATTGTATGAGATAGTTTTGATCTTTTGTAGCCTCCATGCAAACTACTGTTTTAGTTAAAGGACATACAGACTTTGTAATTATTTATGATGCTGTAATGTTTTTAGATTGCCAAAATCTGTCCCATTTCAACAGATGTGTGTACATTTTTCAGTTCCACTGTAAGAAAAGCTGCTCAGACCTAAACCCTGTGAATTTACACACACACACGCACACACACACACACAACTTAACGTCCAAGACTGTCATTCAGAGGAATGTGTCTATGAGAAGACAAAAAAAAGCATCTGCTAAAGGCGTGCCTACGTTTCATTCACTCAGAGGAGAATGAGTGTTGAGCAGCTCACCTTGTAGATGAGGTTATCTACCAGCAGGTTGTGTTGGATCACTCCGGCCCTGAGCTGTTCATAGTGCATCATGTCCTGAAAGGGCAAAGACTCAGCAAGTTTTATTTCTCCTACCATCAGTTTAACATAACGGTCATTTTGTTCAACTGAAATGAATAGAAACAACTTTTAAGTGAATGGTGAGCAAAAAAAAAAAAAAAACACCTAATATGTTTACTGCTTTGTATAATTTTTTTTTTTTAAACTTTCTCTTCCTTTACAGACACTCCTAAATTACGTCCTCCCAGTAACTGTGATGACAGTCCGGTTAAATCGAGCACAAATAGAGAGGGTATCGTGTTTCCGAGTACATGTTTAATCTCTAACGCGTCTCCGGTTTTAGACAGCTTTTCACAGATGAGCCAAACGGAGCAATAAAAATGTTCTCAGCGACACTTTCTGAGCATCTTGACAATGCTCAGTGCACCGGCTGCGAGAGCAGCAGCAAAGAGCTGAGGGAGGAAACTGGAACAACAGGAACTGGTACTGTGGACCGCATTAATGACAAACTTTAAACAGATTTCTGCTAAAATACCAGACTCCCATCAGTTGCCAATCCCAAAAAAAAGAAATCAAATGTTGAGAGATTACTTTTTTTAAATTTAGTAATGATTTTGTTGCTCAGTTTTGAGGATCATGTTAGCGCAATACTTCAGATCCTTAGTCTTTTCTCTCCAGGTCTCCCCACTGGTTTTCTGCCAGCTTGATTTAGAGTCTTGTGAACTGTTTTTGTTTTGATTTAGTCAGTTTGGCTTTGTATCGTTATCCGTCCTAAAGACCCAATGACGACTGACTTTCCGCTTCCTGATATAATCCAATTGATTTTTTGGATTGATTGATTGATTTTTTCACTTAGATTTTCGAGGTATTCACTATAGTTTGTGCTGCCACATAATCTACCAACGCCAGCCGACCATTCAGAAGAGAAACGAGCCCACATCATCATAGCTCCTCTGCCATGCTAAACAGTGGTCATGAGGTGATGTTGGACCAGGATTAAGTGATCATTTTTTTTATGAAAATGTAATTCAGTTTCAGTAGCAAATTAGTCAACTGGCGTAGACATGATTTTTTAATTTTAGCAAAACGTTTCTTTTGACTGGAAGTAATATTCACACTTTTTACAAATCTGTGCCCGGAAAGATGGCCTTTTTTTTTCTTTTTTTCTTTTTACACACACTGAGCAACGTTTGCGACCCTCTTTGATATGCTTTGCGCTCCAGAGCTCTGACCCAATCAGGCCTCCGATCTCTTACGGTATTTTCCAAACCTGGCCCCAGCAGGTTATCCTGGACTCTGGTGTTTTGCCACACAGGCAGACAAGCAGAACTGTTTAGGCTAAAACGAGTGAAAGCATTTGATTATCCTAACATTTGTACACACGGGACAAGCCGAGGCCAGTTAAAATAAACACCAGGGCAGCAAACACACAGATTATCTTGAATTTATCGGTCAGCTGCTGTTATATGTCATATGTTGGTTTTTAACTTGAAGTTAATGTATCCAACTGGAGATTCAGACAAAAATCTAATGAAAAAAATAAAAAAGAGGGAAACACAAGCAGCTGAGAAGAATTCGAGTTGTCGGGAAACAGCTTGGGAAGTGGGGCAGTTGTGCAAGTGACCCGTGAACTTGAGTGTCTGTGCATCTGCTGCCGTACCTGCAGCTGGTTGGTGGAGTTCAGGATGAGGGCCCACAGGTCTGCCCGGAGCCCGGTGGGACAGCCCCGCCTGCTGTACTGCTGGGCCGCTGCACTGTCCTGCTCCACTACAACTACACAGAACGCAATCGTACATAAGCAGGAATGCAAAAAAACCACGGGAACTTGTCGACTCTTTGCGTCGATAAGTTAGTGCTAAAATGAGGCATCAATCCATTTCGAACGAAACAAATCAGTATAAAGCAGCAAATCGAAATGGCATTTATACATACTAAAACTTTTTACATTTTTACAAACACAATATTACACTTTTCTTATAGAGCCACATTTGACTGCAATCAAGCTGTAAATCTTTTGGTGTGCTCCAGCAGGCGCTTTGCAAAGAATAAAGATTTATTCTTTGTAAAATAGCTCAAACTCAGACTGGAGGAGGAGCATCTGTTATCGCCAGTTTTTTAGGTCTTGCTCCAGATTCTCAGCCTATACTTTGAATGGGCCAGTCTAGTACATAAAACCTTACTTGAGTGCAAATTTTAGCCCTGGCTGGAAGGTGGATCCACTCTTTACCTTCTGGCAGTTTATTTCTCTTACAACTAGCACATTTTCATCAATATTAAGACATTTTTCACTATATCTTGCTGAATAGTTACGCATAAGTTAGCTTTGTCTTATTTCAAGTGTACAAGGATATTTTTCACTAGAAACTACTAAATATTTAGTAATATTTTGCGGGGGTTTTTTATCCACTTTCCAGTTGTGTGCAACTTTGTATTGTTCCAACTCAAAAAAATCTAAATAAGTAACATTTAAGTTTGCAGTTGAAAGGTGAGTAAATGTGAAATATTTAGGCGGTGTGAATCCTTTAGCGTGCTGCTGTTGGTTTGCTAACATCCTGTGCTTGGACTCCACTCCACTTGAACAGTTTAGCTTGTTATCACTCCCACATGAACACAACATAGTCTCACTTTAAAGTCAACAGAAAACGGTTCCTGTTTGACTTGCTCACGGCCCTCCAGCAGCACAGATGGGAAAACGAACATCTGCACATCTTAAATCAGGCTTGTGGGATTACTATTTCACAGCCTACAAAAGCATAAACACCAGAAATCAAGATCTTCATATAATTGTAATAGTTGCACAACTTTCTAGAGGCCCTCAGGCACATTTTAATAACTCTTCAGCTTGCCCACTTTTCTCCTAAATCTACACTGTGACAGTAGCCCAAAACACACATCCCTCAGCTTAAGGTGCAGGCCAGTTGTAGCATAAACTAACACACTCCTCGGCCCCCTAAATTTCCTGTTTGAAGGCACTTAATACTTGGCCTGGAATGGAGGCCGCAGCCCAGAAGTCAAAACAAAGCCAACTGAGGCTGAAGCAGCAAGCGGAGGGTGTGTGGCACTGTATATATGAAGCACAGCCTGTGTTTTTAAGGCTATTGAGGCTTGATTGGTGTCCATATTAAGCTTTGTGTTTACACTGGCTTCATGGAATGGCTTTGAGTGTTGCTTTTACTGATTATGGAACCTGAGAAAAAGATTTGTTAGTGAGAGAAGTAGGGCACTTGTTCCTGCCATGCCAATGTATATTTTCCGTTTCTATATGTATATATGACATGTAATGGAGATTATTGGAGTTTTCCTTGAGATGTTTAGGAAGACCTATGAAACAGACTCAAATGGAAGGAGAATTTGCTCCTTCCAACAAAACTTCTTGTAACCTTTTAGATGGTCCTTTCAAAGGTTTTATGAGACTTTTCTCCGTCTATCATTTCTAGTCCAGTTTTTGACCATTTTCACAGAAAGGCTTTATTTTTCTATGTTATACCACCGAGCCCTGATACTTTAATCATTCAGGCATAAAATCTAAAACTAAAACTCAAGGAATAAGCAAGACGTTTACAAACGTCTACAATGAATTAACGGCACATGGATGGAAAGATGTAATGGACATAGAAAAAGAAAGGGAGGAAAGGACACGGGGGATTGAGGAAGAAAAGGTAAAAAGAAGAAAGCAAGTAAACAAATAAGGAAGAATTGAAGAAAGGAACGGCACACACAACATTTAAACAATGGTATAACGGATAAAGTCTGGAAATACAAAGATTTTCTATACACTTACTTTCTTTCCCAAAAAAGACAAAATAGTTTAGGAAAATTCTAGGATTTCCTAGTCTAGAAATCCCAATATTTTCCAGACTAGGAACTATGAATTCAGTTGACACCAAAGAACAACAATTCTGAATTTCTGATGGAGTGTTTAACACTGTAAATATTTAACGCACATCAATGAATTAGGGCTGCAAAGCAAAACAAAACAAATCAAAAAGCCACACACACGTACGCTAACCTTTTTTGCCGATCTGAACATAGTCATTTTCAAACAGGTCTAGAGGAAAGAGAGAGCAGAACAGATTAGATCAGCACTGTTATCGGTCTGACTTACAAACACACAGACAGCGGAGGCCATTCTATTTAAGGCATGAACGATAAACTGGAACAATGTCAATTTCTGGACTTCATGATGATACTATTTGAGAAATCCCAGACAGCCAAAAGAGCAGCACACACTGATATACAGCCAGTGGGGTTTACTGGTGGGTGTGCCAAGCTGCTCAATGGATAAACACGCATATTTAATCACAACAAGAAGGATTTCTGTGCCTGCTTCTTATAAGCTACTGAGTGATGAGAGGGAAAGCTTCCCCGCTGTCACGCAACCGATCGAATTACTGTTGTGTTTGATCGCCGTGGATTCATCAGACGGAAGTGAATCTTTTTGCTTCCTGTAAATACCTGGATTGACATGTGCGTGGTCGTCAATCCCCAACTGGCCGGAGGTCAGGTTCAGCTCTGCGTACGCCTGCCTCTGTGAGCAGAAAAAAAAAAAAAAAAAAAGCAGTTTCCGACATTATTTAGTCAGCTGGTTTAATTGTGCCAAAATGCATTTGTAGTTCAGTCAGTGCCTTTTATCCCCAAATTTCATAATTTGCTCTTACATTTAGAAAAGCAAATGCTATTCAAAATTAATTCAGAGAAACCCAGTAGCAAAACTGGACCCCTGCTGCTTCTATGTTCCTATTAATCCGAGGCAGGGAGAATGCTATTCTGACTTCTTGGGTGGCCGCCAACCTGCTTAGTGAATTTCCTAGCTTGCAAACACAAGGCAAAGATTCTAATTTTCTCTATTTGTAATAAGTAAATTGGTTCAACTTCAGTTTTTTTTAAAAGGAAAATCAACTCTGCATGGAAAAGAGACCAAGGGGTGTTTAGGATTCAGTTTTAGTTTTAATTCAGTAAAAGTTCTTCATAAAGAGAAAACGGCCCACAACCCTAAGTAGTCAGAAGGCTACTGCCTCAACCAATCGTATTCTGTGAACCTCTAAGATTTCATAGTGTTTTACTCTTGACCAAATTGTTGTACTCAACTCAGAGTCAAAGAGGCAAACTTAACATCCACTGACTTTTCTTAAAATATTTTTCTAACCCTCAGGCATTCAGAATGATTGGTTCCCTAGACCATCCATCTCACATAACAAAAAGTTTTAAGTTGATTGGAGTGTCAAGGAAATGTTAACTGGTCATTCCTGATAAATTTATCCAGCACCTTTCCAGTAACATTGACAGGTCAAAGGCATGTGACAGGAAGAAGCAGGAACTGAATCTACAATTTTCCAATTGCAAGACAACCAGATGAGTGAAGAATTAGATTGTGCTCATGTGCTCTTTGTTTCCTTCAGTGGTCCTTGATTCAGCGCCACGACAGGCAAGGGGGTGAAAAGGTTTTCCAAAGGGATTGGATCATTTGACACAGTGCAGTGTGAAAGCAAGCTGCACCACATGAAAATGTAACAAATGTTGCAATTTTGGCCCCCAATCGAACTAGGAGTACCAGATTACCAGTTGTGAAAACACCGTTAGAGATGTTATCCACATACCACTCGGTTCGGGAGGCATGAAGGGAAACTGGCCTTTTCTGCCATACCATTACAAATACAAACATGAAGTGGTGCTTCTACTGGAACCTTAAGCTGTGTGCTTTGACCAGACAACACTAACGCTCAGCATCAAACACTTCGGGTGGCTCTGGGGTCAAGCAAAGGATGACGACATGGCTGGAAATCTAAAACGTAAGGCCAAATCAACACAGTAATGGTTCAATTGAAATCAACCATCAGGGCCAGCACAGTTACCAGAACTGGCAAGGCTATAAGATGATCAAAAACTTTCTAGTGGATTGCTGTGTAAAAAAAATAAAAAATAATTAGAAACAAATAAGAATGTGATATATACCAGCTGTGGAATATCTCGGACGTTGAGGGGAACCTGAATGAGCCCCCAATGGCTCCGGGCGCTGACGTCCTCGCAGCTGTCATGGTTGGGGTTCCGCAAACTGATCAACACCTGAGTTGACGGAAATAAAAATTTTAAAAAAGCGAAAAAGGTACGTCTCCAAATTTTCAACATGACAAAAATAAATCATCAGCAGCAAGAAATGCAATTACCTCGAGGAAGTCTTTCGGTGCATAAACGGGCCTGAAGCGACTTAAGTCTGCAACAAACACAGAAACAACTGTTTTACATTCTGAGGTCAGAGGAAGAGTGCTTCCATTGTGACGACACGTTTGTAAATTCATTGCCGGAACAGGGAAGGACGGGGCTTAACTTTTGGGATGGAAGGAGGGTGTAGCAGCCGTTATCGCAGCTCCGTGCAAGAGGTCTGGACAGCTTCTATACTTGCAGTCCACAATGTTTACAGCCAGAGAAGGGGGACATCCTAAATGTTATTATACGTCCCTGAGCTGTGATAGCACTGTTAGGACTAAAAGATTGGCCTGTTCTCTGGAAACGGGCCGGCTTCGAGCAAAAAGGGGAAAGGTAAGAGCTAATAAATCCGAAATTTAACAACAAAGTACACTGCCTTCCGAAAGTGTTCACAACATTTGAACTTTATTCACATTACAACAAAACCTCGGCACATTTTATCAGGTTTTGCAATTGATTTTTTATGATTCCGGTCATGAGTAATTTCAGTTTAATTCTAGCTATTCTGTGAAGGTTTTTGGATAACGTTAGTGAACAAAAGGCATTGTGAAGACCAAGGAAATAAGCCCACAAGGACTAGAAACTGAGTGAGCTAGATAGACAGCTACAATGAAATAGTCCAGATCAAAGCATATCAATGTGCCAGAATGGCCCAGTCAAAACCCAGAGAAATACAATTGAGAATAGGCAGCAAGACTTTAAAAAACAGGTCAAATTTGGTGTCTCTAGTTATTCATATCTGGTAGAGACTTATCAAAAAATAGATTAACGTCCAGGGAGTCTGTAGGTTTCACCAACTCAAATTTAATACTTTTTACGGCCATTATGAATAAAATTTAAGGCATGTATCATGACAGAAATGTACAAAAGAAAGCTGCAGATTTTATGCTGTGGTAGTGCCAAAATCTCAAATGCAACATCATATGGGTTAGCAATAGAAATGAGCCAGTGGCGAAGACGAACATCGTCCAACCAAATAGTGATAAATTTACAGTTTATCCATGATAGACGCAAACAAAGTGAGCTAACTAGCTACCAGGGGTTTGTTATCAGCTAGTTAGCGGTAGTCGCAACCGCCTTGAGTCACAGAACGAAATGAAGATGTTTGCGTGCCACTCAAATGTTTGCTTGACAGAAAAGAAACTATATAAAATATACTACATTAAATCCTGCCGCAACAAAATTTAAGATCTGCAAATGACTTATTTAAGGCTCACATTTGCATTTTTAAATTAATTTAAGACATCTTAAGGCTTTAATTTTAGATACATGAATTTAAGACTTTTAACAGACGCATAGATACCCTGGACATTTTTTTACTTAAACACTGTTCACTGATTTGTGTTGACCTGTCACCTAAAATCCCACTAAAAACTTTGAGGTTTGTAGTTGGAACCTTATAGAAAACATTGAACTAATCTGTTTTACTTTTGCAAGACACTGAACTCTTCCTAAGTCGTTTCTGAAGTCTGAATATTTTAAGTTTGAGTAAAGCAACAGGAGTCACAATCGATGGACACATTCCTCATTAACAAACCAGTCGCTAGAAAAGCCCTTGCTGGATAAATATAGTTTGCAAAGCAAACACAGAAGCGGTAGATCTGGTTCAGAGCAACATGGCAAGTTGTTAAGCTGATGCTAAATGCGCCAGCCCATGCATACACATCAACACCAATCTGTCATAGCAGGCAGATGACTGCAGGGGCCAAAACCCTGGGTAATGTCTGCAGACCTGGTTCATCCGTGCCCATCTCGTTCCACTTGTTGGTGAGCTCCTTCTGCTCGGCTCCGGGCCTCTGTGGGAGCAGCAGGGAACAGGGGGGTCTTTACAAAACAAACAACATGCGGCCCGCAGAACACAGATCTTGGCTATGTTTAAATACAGTTGTGTGCACGCAAAGGAACACAGAGATAAAAAACGACAGCCTGGTTACCATCTGGTGAAAACAAATACAGCGTTACGACAGCCTTTCCACTGGGGAAGTCTCTGCAGTTTAGCGGTATTACCTGTGACAGGCCGTGTTTTCCCCTACCTTACGGGCCAGAGGCACGCCGAGCTCCGTGCTCATGCTGTTCAGGCTTTTCAGGATGCGCTTCTCCCAGCTGGCCTGTGCACACACATGCATCCCACGTGTGACACGAAAAAAGGGGTTTACATCTCTGAGAATTGGCAGACGAAAAAGACAAAGAGAACGAGAGGAAGATGGGAGTTCACAGGAGTGACGGAGACGAGAGGAGACGCACTGACCTGAGCTTTACGCATGTAGGCCAGCGGCTCTTTGAGATGCTCCAGCGGAGCCGTGGGATGGCTTGGAGGCAGATGGCTGCAATAGGGAAGATGCAACAGTGTGATAAAACGTTGACTGCAAGAAAGAATGACAGCTTTGATAATTTGATGCAAATGGAACGCTATTCAGAAATAGAACAAATTCATCAAATAGAGAATTAGTTTTTTTTTTTTTTAAGTCAAAAATGCCCCCTCGATCAGAGCTTAGATGACTCAGAACAAATCTCCACCAGAAGTATTTCACTAAGCCTGCTCAAGGCATGCTGAATGACTCAAGGACTCAGAGCATTAAACACCATACATCCCGTTGTAAACACCTACAAGGAGCTCACAGGGCTGACTGCAGGCCGCCACACGGAGCAGTCAGTCAGTAAGATGTCTGAGCCTCCAGAGAGCGAAGAGGCTCACTTATCCGTTAACACGAGGGGCGGTGCGGGATACATATGTCAGAGAAATTTATTAGTTTCAGCCAGTTAGCCTGTAGCTGCATACCAGATTAGAAGGTAAAATATGAACAATTCAAAGGCAATGAAAAGAAGAATATAAATGAGAAACTGTCTCCTAAACACTACATGAGAAATAGTAGTAAAACCTGCTCAAAGGTGTAAGTAGTGCTTCTTGAATGGGTGTTGCTATCACACTGTAACATAAACTTAACAGTGAAGAGTATGAATATAATAATATTTTTATATATATATATATATATATCTGAAGAGAGTGGCAGCAAATTATTAAAAATTTGAACAACACGTGTGTAAAACGGTGAAACCTGGTTAATTTACTGCAGGTTTTAAAACACTTCATTTTCTTGAATGAAGAAAAAAAAACTGTTAAAACTGTATTTTGATTACGTTACGTTAGATTTATGTTATTACAGACGATTTCTTGGAAAATGTTCTTAGAGTCTTAGTATGTCTATGAGCTGAAAATCAAAAGCACTTTATGCTTGTGGCTGCAGCCTCCTTTTACTGAAGCTTCTGCATGTAAATGAGCTGTCCAATTATGTGTTGATTGATTACAGGATGTAGGAAATGTACTTAATTTATATAGAACATATCTAGTCATACTGACCACTCAAATCGCTTTGCACTACAGCTACTTTTACCTACCGACACTCACAAACATGCAGTACAATCAGGGTTGAGTCTGTTGCCCAGGGGCTCATCGACATGTGACACAAAGAAGCTGGAATCGAACCTACAACCTCGAGCACACCAAACCGACTGTGGAGTCAGTAATATAAGAAACAGATCTTTTTAGTCTTGTGAAGGAGTTTTGTGGGCAGCGATAATGGCTGCGTTTGTAACAACGGATTTTAACTCTATAGATCTCACTCCTGGTTCAGGGCGGTTTTTTTGTTGTTGTTGTTTTTTGGGGTTTGTTTTCCCCACACAAATCACTGCAGATATTTACTTAAATATGGAAAAACAACAGGATGGATGGATCTTACAGGCAACAGAGATTAAAGTCTGCAAATAAAGATGTAGGCATCCTATTTTTCTTTTTTTTTCCCCCCAATTATTCACATCTGAAAGACATTTCATTCAGACCTGACTACATCAGAACCCTCTCTCTGTGCAAAAAAAAAAAAAAAAAGCTATACAACAGACCAGTATTTAGAAGATGGGAATGACCCAATCTGGGAGTCAGACATGTTGATGGAGAATGAGCCAAAAACATTCTCAACAAGTGTTTGTTGTTAAAGAACCTCAAAATATTGAAAATATTTCCATGTCGTGGATGATGGAGGAAAATATCTTCCTGACCGTAACTAAGAACCTGAACGCAACCTAAGTCCTAACTGGATCCTGGCAGCTGCTTGGGAAAAGGGTTTCATGTATGTATGTATTTGACTTACATGTGAAGTTCTCTGTAGATAGCATTCTGCAGTTTTTTCTCCCAGCCTAAACAGAGAAACATATCAGGATATTCATCATTCTGTATATTAAAGGTGTGCTGTGGCGTGACAGCAGGTAGCAAAATAAACCTCAGCCCACCTGATGTTTTCAGAAAACTGCGCACGTCTTCCTTTAGCGACTCCAATTTTATCTCAGGCCTATGTAAACAGTCCTAAAAAGAGTTTCATAGTTTACAATGAAGCTGAACAAGAAAGAAAAAAAAACCAGCTTATTACTGAAACACTGCACCATACAGCAGCGGCTAGCTCCGCGTCGTTAGCCGCATGCTAACTGACTCACTTTAGCTTGCCTCTCTATCTGAGAGTGTAAATGGCTTCCTTTGAGACGCTGGACGACCTGGGCGATGCTCAGGGATAACTCGGTGCCTTCGTCCATCCTCCGGTTTCACCTGGACACCTCACACGGCCCGCTTTCAAGAGATGCTGCGGCTGAACTCTCAGCATCCCTCAAATAGCAGCACCAGGGGGTTACTTAGCAACCAAGGTCGGTGCGCGAGAAACAAACACCTGATACTTTGGTTCCGACTAAATAAAAACGCAGCAAACTTTACCCCCTATATCGAATGTAACCTTCAGAGGTTGTCGGAAAAGATAATAACAGTTCAAGCTAACTTTAATAAAATATTTAGGCAATGTCAAATGCACACCTTACCTTTAGGTAATTCTTTATGTACTGGAAGCTGCAATTAATCTTTAAGAAACCTTTTAGGAAACCTGCAGTGGACATTCCCTAAAGGTTTGAACGATTTGTGAAGTTTACATTGAACGCTACCTCTCAGAAAATCTTTTCTTAAGGTTTATTGAAAGGTATATTTTGAAAGCTGCAACTCTTCTTTAGGGTATATCCTCTAAGGGGAACAGACGTACAGGGAACCTCTAAACAACACTTTCTAGACGTTCCCTGAGGACATGTAATGTTCCCCAAAACGTCCCAAGAAGGTTCAAATCACCCTCAGCGAATCCTTAGAAAACATTTCCTAAAAAACATTCCCCTGTTAACCTCCAGAGAACATTTCCTGCAAAGTTTGAGGAGAGAGTTGTGTTATTAAGAGAATGTTTAGACAAATATTTCCCAACATTCACTTTTCTTTTTCTTATCTTAGTCAGCTTTGCAATTAGAAAGATGAGATGAAACGCAGATAACAAGTCGGGTCAAACGCACTATTACTTCAGCCAAGCGGTATGTCTTTCAAACGGCTCCTCCTCTAAATACCTTGGCTCTGGAAAGACACGAATAAAGCTTTGGGAAATCGCTGCCTTGACCTCTGGGGTAATATGGAGCAACTTGGTTCTGTTTTGCTGCCAAATCTACACCTTATGAATCACTCTAATCCAGTAAATCACAAAGAATTAGATGCAGCAGAACACAAATGTGCAAGCCAAATGTAACACAGATTTTGACTAGACTTGATTAAAATAGAATAGCATCTATCTCTCATTGTCCCCCTGTGGAGAAGAGTTCAGTGTACCAGCAGTAAAGTCGAGTGAAAGGCAAATGGAAGCATGCAGATTCACAAAGCGACACCATAACAAAAATAAGAAGAGGTTATACAGTAAGGACAAGTTTGTAGCATCTGAGAAGAATCTACGTATCGTTTTTTTAAGTACTCCTCAGTTTTACAAAGAAATGTAAAACTGAGGAGTGAAACTAACTCTGGACCAGCCTGTTTTACCTGCTACCTCGTCTTTTTATGCATCCTAACCATCTGTTATCACCTCCTTGGAACAGAGTTATAAAAAAACCACACAGTTATTCTGTTTGGTACAACAGCAACAGCGGGCGTGTAAATACGTCTCTCTTTTTTTTTATGCATTTTGGCTTTCTCTCTCTTTAGTACAATAATCAGCGCCTTTTGAAAACGCAACTCAGTGGTTGATGACAGCCAGCCTATCCACGCATCAGAACATTTACACTTTCACGCCCGTTCTCAAGAAAATGCCAAGGCCTGCAGCAGCACGCCCGTGCAGAAGGTGAGAAGCCCTTTCGATATTGCCAGGGACACAAATGATGTTTGTAATCAAATTCTTCAGCTCTGATTGGGATTTGTTTGCCGTTTTTTTTTTTTTTTTTTTTTCTTGGAAGGGAGGAGAGTTTGGTGGTCATATAGGCGGGCTGGCGATTCCTCTCCACATGCTGTCAGCAACAGAGGAGCGCAGCAGTGAGAGCTGTTTGTTTTTGTTTGTTTTTTTTTTCCCTCCTCTCGTTGCTTTTGTTTTGTGAATGGATATATAAAGTTTGAGATCCATGCGCGCATTCTCTCTCTCTCTCTCTCTCTCTCTCCCTCTCTTTCTCTCTCTCTCTCTTATGAAAGAGCATGACCGCCGCTGAGCTTCAGACAGATTTGACCTGAGCTCACACACAGGAGAGAAGGCGAAATGGAGACTATCACGACCCATGACTTGCTGATTAATTCAACAGATCTGAACAATGTCTTGTGCCGCTTCGGGATCAATATTTCGGAATGCGAGCCAGGACGGGGCCCCTCTCCAGAGCCTAACGGTAAAGTAAACCAGTAAACCAGTATATCGATATAACATGTCTGTGAAGATTTATCAATTTACCTAAAATAGTCTTTTGAACTCCAGATTGTGGAAAAAAAAAAAAAAGAAACGAGCGGGGAGTAAAGGCGAGCGCTTTGGGCATTTTTTTTTTTTTTTTTGCGTCATTGCGCATTACGCGCACGGCTCAGGTCCTTCACAAAAGCTAATGCAGTCAGCGCTCGCTGGTTCTGCACGGTCAAGTGAGCACAAACGGCATTTGTGCATTTTTCGGGAAAATAAAAAAAAAAACTGGGACGTAAAAAGCGCCAGTTTGGAACATTTTTGCAAATAAAACCCTGGAAGGCTACCACAGCCCGAAGTGATGCACCGACTCATAAAAATGCGCACGCTGAGCATCAGCGGGGTTGCACATGAGTCACATTTTTATATAAATATTAGAGTGATGTTTCCTTAAGGGAGGCAGATGACTTTGAAAATATACACAGAGTGTAAGAGGACAAAAGACCCAGAGCGGAACTTAGATGTGGCCCATATGGGCAGAAAGCTGCATACGGTGACAGGGAGGATAGTAGCCCCACAATATACAGGTGCATCTCAGAATGCCACTGAAAAAGTTCATCTTTTTCAGTAATTCAATTCTAGAAGTGAAACTCTCAGTGTTTAAAAAAATCTATATTTTCATTTCTGATTCAACTTTTCTTACTGAAATGCTTCAGATTAGCACTCTAATAATATCAGAAAATGTTTAAAAGCAGGTTTCGAATGATGGTTTCATTTATTATGAGGGGAAAAAAAGCCTATTCAAGAAGTAGTTGAAAACATTTCAGACAACTGGAAATTGTTGTCTGAAACACGCATGTAAAGTAGATTTGAGCTTTTACATGGTTGCGGATGTTTGGCACTCTATTTGCAGCTTTTTAAAATTCATTTATTTCCGTCACACAAAAGGGTTTCCGAGGATGAATGACCCGTTGAGGGCCATAAACAATAAAACAGTTTCTCTGTTGTGTTTATATTCCGATTTTTGCTCGGTCAATGCAGAATATTCTTTCA
Organism: Girardinus metallicus; assembly: GCA_903067095.1. Lineage (NCBI taxonomy): Eukaryota > Metazoa > Chordata > Actinopteri > Cyprinodontiformes > Poeciliidae > Girardinus > Girardinus metallicus. Next base: position 14,647 of record CAEGAE010004789.1, on the reverse strand, counting down.
TGTGATCCATCCAGACATGGATTTTCTGTTTCACTTCAGGTCATTTTAACTGACTTCATGATCTATTTAAGTGATTGTCTGATTCTACATGTTTTGTAGTGATGAACAGTTTATTAATAAGGAGGGGGAAATTTTAAATGAAGGAAGAAATCTCCTGGGTGTTTAGACTCAGGTTTTTGTCAAATGCTCTCTCAGTTGCCACTAAATACACCTTGTATGACGATGTACTGGGTATTATACTGTGTTGTTATGGCTTCTTGGTTTTTGTGTTTTCTCTTTCTGCAGGTTTAGAGGCAGGTGTTGACTTGTGTCCTCTCTATGGTTCCTTTTCTCCTCACACTCCTATCTCGTTCTTTCCCTTCAAACCTTTTCACCGCCTGTCTCTCTTTCTTTTCTCCTTTCTGTTTTGTCTTTGTGTCCATTACATTTGCAATAAACAACAAAGCAATTTCTAACAAAGTTTCATATATTTCTCAAGTGGAGCATCATGGCATGATACGCATGTAAAGGTAGATTTGTTGACAGTAATTCTGAGTGCCACACTGCTGGACAGGCGGTGTTCAAAAAAAAAATTCTAAAAAGGATTTTTAATGCGGAAATATCGACCGATGGAAAAGAAGTCGTTATCAGAAGTCCACTTAGCATTCCTCCAGCCTGAGACCTTCTTTCCAGAATCCATATTGACATGGTCCAATTTAAAGAAAATACAAACACTAACACGTCTTTCCTTCTCAGACATCTCCCAGCCTGTCCGGATCGTCCTGTACAGCATCATCTTCCTCCTCAGCCTCATAGGCAACAGCATCATAATAATCGTCCTGCTGCCGGTAGGACGAAGACCGCGGCTGAGGACCATCACCAACCTGTTCTTGCTGTCCCTGGCAGTGAGCGACCTCATGATCTCCCTGGTGTGCATCCCCTTCACCTTAATCCCCAACGTCATGAAGGATTTCATCTTTGGCCTTGGCATGTGCAAGCTGGTCACGTACTTCATGGGTATGTACAGATGTAAGAAGATGGACTGGAGTTTTTCAGAACCACCTGAGGCCAAATTTCTCAAATTCTCCCCTGAAGACATAGAAATAAATGTGGACGCCCCATTAATTATTTTGTTCTTTCAGAAGAAATGTTTACATATCTATGTCTAATCATTCTCACACCATAACATTTCTGCCTCCATACTTCCCAGATGATATAAGTTTTTTTTCCCCCCTGGAATATTGTCTTTGGTTTATGCCAAATGTGTCCTTTTCGACTAAATAACTATGCTGTAGAGAAATCCTTCCGAAGAACGTTAAGCCAAAAGTCCAGGTTTTTCTCAATGTTCTCTTTGGCAAGTTCTACACACGCGGACGTTAATAATGTCCAGGAGTTTGCCGATCTTTTGCAACTACGACAATTTCAGCTCTTCTGGAAACCATGGCCAGAAGGTTTGAGAGTGTTTATTTAAGACTTGTTCCAGGAAAGCATCGGTGAGATCAGGCAGTAATGTTGGGCAAGATGAACTGACTCTGGTCATCTAGTTTAGTCAAGTCAAGTTTATTTGTACAGCACATTTCAGGAGCAAGGCAGTTCAAAGTCCAACTATGACACAAGCAACACAGATTACATTTTGTGAAATTCCAGTCATCAAGCAAATACACAGCTGATCAATGTTTGACCTCTTACTAATAAAAGGCAACTCTCAACAGTCGAAACTCAGTGTTTTGACTGTTTTCCAGTTTTCTGGAACTTTCTTCCAGATTTGAGGGACATAGAAAATGGATGCTGCTTCTCCATGTTTGGTTCTGGTTCTAGGGATGTTGAGTAGACCAGAACCAGAAGACCTGAGATTATTCCCTATGTGCTCTATGATGTTGACCTCAGGACTCTATTCATTCCAGTCAAGATGGAACTTGCTTTGAGCCCTGCTGTGCACATTGACAAAATGCTGCCGTCATAATTCATCCTCTGCTTGACACAATGCAGTCAGGCAGTGTTCATAAAAATCCATTGGTCCGTACTCATCCATACTCATCCATACTCGTCCATAGTCCAGTGGAGGGGTGCTTTACTCTTCTGTATTCTATGCTTTGCATTGAACTTGGTGCCTTGGAAATCCATTCCAAGAAGCTCTCTATGAGCTCTGTGAATTATTTTGAAATTCACAAAGTTTGGAGGACGGTAGTTGTTAACTCAGAAGACAATCGGCGACTACTGCACTCTATGAACTGCTACGTTCAGTGTTTGAATGTGGTCTAGCATCAAGGAAATTTCAACAAATTGACTTATTCTACTTGTAGCATCCTGGTACCACAGCTGAATTCACCGAGCTCTTGATAGCAACCCATTTTTTTACAGACATTTTTTAGCAGCAGTCTGCATGACTGGGTACCTTTTAGTGATCGGTCGTGCAGTGAATCAGAAGGGCCGAATATAGCGAACATAACTATCTTAATGTTAACCAGAACTTAGTTATTTGAAAGTAAATAACCAAATGACAAAAACTTGCCTACCTAAATAAATATAATCTTTGACCAAAATAAACGTCCGCTCACTCCTGCAAACTCCTTCAAGAACTTTTACAAACACAAACTGTGTGGCCGGTTGGGATGAGCACAGGTTGGATGCAGGATGTTGTCACCTCTGGCAGGCCACCAATCCAGAGTCTTTGCAGTCTTCAGGAGCCAATCAGCGACAGGCACCTGCACACTCATATTTACATAATTAACCTTACGACACTAGTTGTAACATTACATACAAAACATTCACGTTTCCAAGTTAAGCGAAAAATGTGAGGCTATGGATAACAATAAGTGAAAGGCCTCTTCTTTGGAAGCCATGCTGCAAGAGACGAACTTCCCATCATTAGATCCTTTGAATTTAGATGTTCCAGTCCAATGGACAACAATGCACAAGGTATAAAATAAAGAAGGGTTAGTACTTTTATACTTTTTTAGTGGTATAATGTGTGAAAGATCTTAATTGCGACTGATTCCCCTAAAGCTGGATGCAATATAATCCAACTCTTTCTCTATGGTGAGTTGTTGTAGTTTTTGTTGTGCTGGTAATTGCTTATTAGATAATTGAAGTCATCTGAGACTGTCTTGCAAGGTTCATTTCCCTGCATGTTCAAATGCTCCTGGAGATTTAATGAGCTTGAGCTGAAAACAGTTCATCCAGGTCAAATGAGGCCTTTTTTTTGTTCAGAGAGCATAAATGAATATTCTTCCAGACACAAACAATTTGAATTTCAATGTAGGTCTCAACGTAGAAAGGATGAAAACTGACTGCCACAAAAACCAGCAGGAAGACGATTCCTATCAGTTTAGGTTGGAAAAGGTGTCCTGTTCCCCCTGCCAAAATTAATCTCACCAGTTCATTTTTTGTGTACGAAACATACATAAATTACCTTTCCGGTCAAGAGCAAATGGGAGTAACAACTCTAATCATTTCTGATGTGACTGAGGGCTCTGAAGCAGCGATCATACCAGACGCCAGCCTTCACTGGACATTTTCTCTGTCTTCCCTGTATTCTGAGGAGGTCGTCAAAACACTGCGTCTGAAAATAACTTGGGTGAAGAAGACAATCCGAGCGGGCTCCATGAGTCAACAGGGACACGTCAAATATAATCAGTTTATCGGCCGAGAAAGACGAACACCGCAGACGTAACGTTCGCCATCGTTAGCTGTCCTACATTTCAGCCTTCGGGACGGCATAAATGCAAACTTTCCAACCAAAGTGAGTGAGGCCAAGTTGAGGCATATAGGCTCAGAGTTGGATGGGAGATAATGCGTGTTGTTTAAAAGTGAATCTTTGTCCTGTAACATTTCGCCCACTCTTCTTTACACTTCTTTGTTTCAGATTTCTCTTAAGGTATTGTACAGCCAGTTTAAGCTCATGTCACAGCATCAAAACTGAATTTTAGTGCAGACTTTGACTATTCCCTGGCTAAACTATGACCCTACCACCACCATGTCTGCCTGTCATAACGAAGTTTCACACCACATGCAACAAGATGCAAGCCTTTAGAAAAGTTTCCCTTTACTGCAGCAGAATGTTAAATCAACAGAAAATATTCCTAGAAGACTTGTATTACTAATATATAATGTATATGAAACATTATTGGGGATCATTATCCAGTCTCTTTCTTATTTCTGAATCATAAACATTGACCTTAAAGGAGGCAGATGAGGCCTCTGCCTCATTTAGGTGTTGCTCGGACACTCCGGAAAAGGTTAGCCACTGATTTCCTGGTTTGTGGATATTGGCTCTCATTGTGGTTTTCTGGTCCTTTCCAGTCAGATTGATATTAATTACTTTGCTTCCCATATTTCCTTATATTCTTCCTTAAAACAGTGCATGCTCTTTTGTTTTTCTGACTTCATGTAGCCTATTTATCCTCCTGAGTTTTGTATTCATCCAGGTTATCTGGCCTTGAATTTAGTTTGATGATCTAAAATATTTCAGTGTGACAAAAGAAACAAAAACAGCTGAAATCCGCAACGGAGCGAATACTTCCTCAAAGCCTTTACTCTTGTATGTAACTATCTTGATCAAAAAACACAATGAGAGTATTACTTTCAATATAGAAATTGCTCAACATCTGAGTCCAAATTTGGTTCAACGGTTTAGTAGGATTTAGCAATGCAATCAAGAGATAGTTTTTCCTGATGGCTTCTAATACTGCGGCCAGACTGTCATTGAAATTCATCCGCTAGCTCTGATTTTGTCTGCCCCGGCTTAAATCTCTCAGATTGCTTTCTGTGGTTCATGCTCTTACATTGTTTTGTCTTAGGTCAAGTCCTGATAGATAAGCCTTTGGGTTGCATGCAACGCAGGAACTCATTCATTGAGAAATGAAGGTTGTGTTTATTGGACCTTTCCTTTTTTTTGGCAGTCCACTTGACTCCATTAGCAGGAAAGATATGTCATTTCCCAGTCAGCGCAAGCTTTTTTCCGCCCCCGTGCTGCACATTGTCTGACAGCCGCAGACACATAGTCGCTCTTATTATAAGATATGTGTCTACTTGGACAGTGCCGGCAGCGTATCCGTACTAGATTGCCTGTATACATTTGTCAGACAACTCCACAATATCTAAAAAAAAATCTTTGAAACCTAGCTAAACAGATAAACAGATTGTTACAGAGCCCTTCCAAAGAGCAAGGTTTCCCACAATGTTAGCAATGTTTACCTTATATTTACTTTTTTTTTTTGCTAAAGTTACTTACATGACCAAGTTAAAAGTGTAAGATTAACAGACTATACAGACTGCTTTCCACCTAAGCTGCGTTGTCAGTTATGCAAAGCTGGTTGTATCTGGTTAGCATGAATGCTAATGAAAAAAATGCTACTTTCACATCTATCTATGGAGCCAGCTGAAGTTTGAAGGGGAAAAGTCTTTATTAATTAATGGTTAAAATTAATAGGTGTACGTCACTGTAGTGTTATGGAGTTATATGTTAATTTTAAGTGCCTTCAGCAATGCACAGTGTTAGCTGTCTATGGAGTTACATGCTACGGCAAGCGTGATGGCAGTTTTTAAGTTTAAGTATCTTCTCACGATAATAGGTAGCACTGGATTTTACTAAAGTGTGTCAGTGTAAAGGGTGGTTGAATTCAAATGAGTGCCACATTTTCAATTCTTTTTATTTGTAAAAAAAAAAAAAAACTAAACATTTATCATATTCCTTCCATTTCACAATTAGTCAACTCTATATTTACATATTTATATTTATACATTTAAAAGAACACAAAAATAAAATCCAACTGAGATACTTTAAAGCTTGGGTTTGTGACAGGCCACAACGTGGGAACTGTCAGAGGGCATGAATAGGATTAGAGGGCACTGCAAGACAGTTTCCATTTATTTTGATTCGGGGATTTGACGTTTCCTACAGAGGCAGACTAAACAGAGATGATTTAGTACATTCAGGGATGCAAACCTCTTCCTTGACTTTAATTTGCCTGTGATTCTGATAAATGACCTGGATTACGTCTTCATGTGCCTTGCAGAAAACCTCTGTGGGGATCTTTCTAACAAGGTGGAGTCATTACAGATGATGCATTGAATGCAGATATTTCATTTTCATCCAATTACAGAAACACGAGGAAATGTGATTTTAATTCCTCTCCTCACTTCCTGTTGCTCTATTTAGCCGTACATGGAGATTAAAGGGCCATCCTTGGGGATTGCCACATCATTTGTCCATGTTTTTATCTGCTTATGTGTCACTCTTGCAGGTTGTGCCCAGCCGTAATTTGAAATGTATTTATAGATCGAGTTATTATTGCTAAGGACGGAGTTCACACTGATCAGATGCAGCAATGATGTGTTAAATATGACAAACGTCACTTTACACTGTAAAGTGTGGGGAGAAAGTCTGAGAGTTACAAGGGATCAAATTAATGGCACTACTTTTTCTTTGCATGAACTGTAGCGGTACAGAACACATAAATGTGAGCTTGGCTGTGTCAAAATGGGTCTTTTTAGTGTATTTGACATTCATATATTTTATTTGTAAAACTGACATGGTATTAATACATTCAATGTGTTTCAGTTATGTAATAAACACAGAAAGAATCTAAGACTGTGGTTCCAACAAAGGAAATGGAGGAAATGTAGTTGTTTCATCTTCAGGATTAAGCAATACAACACAATATTCAATTCAGTTCAGTTTATTGATATAGCACCAATTCATCTTTACAAAAAGATCGTTTCAATTCAGTCGCACGAACATTTTTAATTGATCCTAGTTATCAAACAGGACAGTAAACTCAGTTAGTTGCTGAAAGTAGTTTAAAAAGTGTATTTCTAAGGAAACTCGGCATCGAGTCCGACATTGTTTAGACAAACTTAAACATCAAAGCAACACTAACTTTAGAGACCTCAGATATGTGTAACCAAGTGTCAGGTTATGCCAGATATGCTGCATGTGAATCCAATTATAGTATAAATCAGTAGATTTTCACGACACTGCAAATTACTATTAATCTCTTCAGTTTTATAACAAAAGCAGTTCATTTAGGGGTGTCATTTCAAACAGAGCTTTTGGTGTGTTTTCCTTTCTGTGCAGGCGTCTCGGTCAGTGTTTCCACCTTCAACCTGGTGGCCATCTCCATCGAGCGCTACTATGCCATTTGCAGCCCCCTGGCTTCCATGGTGTGGCAGACAAGGAGCCACGCCAAAAAGGTCATCACTGCCACCTGGGTGGTGTCCTTCATCATGATGCTGCCGTACCCAATTTCCAGCACCCTGAGGCCCTTCACCCGCCTCGACAACAGCACGGGACACATGTGTCGCCTGATATGGCCCAACACAGTGTTCCAGCAGTCCTGGTGAGATACAAATCTATTCATTGGGGAGATATTTGTACTACACGATGACCGCAAAACGGTTATTGTGTAGTACCACTCGTCTTCAGCAAGACAAGTGGTAGAGAGAGCGAGGCGGCCATCGGAGGAAATCCAGCAACAAAACCCTTCGAATAGAAAACATGATTGAAATGGCTCCATATCCTCTTGGTTTGTCCAGGAAGTTGGGTTTTGTCACAAGTCATATGGGCAGCTGCCCGGGGCGTAAATAATAGGGGGAAGCACCAGTACAATCCTGGCTTGAACAAGTTTTATGTCACTTTTATACGTGCGCAGGAACCCCTAAGTAGGCACTCCAGCTTGGTAGAACAGAGATCAGACTCTGTTTGCTGTCAATCACACTGAGCTCATGTTGAGTGAGATACAAATTAACCTTTATTTGTACCTTTAGCCACACAAAAACATTGAATCTGAAGAAATTATGCTCTTTTAAATGAACTATGAGGGACCCTCTCCCAGGGAGCCATTCATTCAGCCCACATTTAATTGACTGTAAAGTAATTTGGCGCTGACGTGAGAGAAATCCAACAAATGCTCACTGCAGTGCAGTAATTCTGGTGAAATTTGGTCATTGTAGGTACATCGCGCTGCTGCTGGTGCTTTTCCTGATTCCTGGTATCATGATGATGACGGCCTACGGACTCATCTCCTTGAAGCTGTACAAGGGAATCAAACGATCGCAGTCCCTGAAGAACTCCAGCCGTGGTATGACAACAAAGCACGGCTGCAAACAATGATATATGTGTTTTTAATGTTCTACTGGGTTTTTGTTGTTGTTTTAGTTTACCTTACAGCACACAACAATGTGTTTTGAGTGCTTTACGGCATGTTGAGTAACAATAACAAATGCTGCAGTGTGGATGACTGAATTAGTTAAATAGAGTTGGGACCACAGACATACGAGAAAACGCTACTTTAGCATCGTTGCATAGTAGAAGTGCATGACAAGTTTGCTTTGAAAAGTGTTCTTGCAAACTGGATTTTTATGTCATTTATCACTAAATGTTAATAACGTAGATCACAGAAAGAAAAACAAACAATATCTGCAAATCAAAGTAAGTTCAAGTCGATTCTAAGAACTTCAACCAATTTTATTTTTTGCTAAACGAAACCAATTCATTGGGTTTTAGTCCCAATAATGAAAATTGCAGAACAGGAAATCTAAAGCCAGAAGTCCCTGCTCTAGCATGCTAATGTACAAAGTCCACTCTGAAACTGCTAGTTTGTTTTTCCACATTCTTGTCCGTACCAGAACGCCACGCCAGCACGGGCAGCGTCAAACCAGGAAATGGCGATGGCTACAACTCATCTGAGAGCAAGAGATCGAGGAAGAGCAGAGGCAGCGAGTTACCGGAGACGTCCCGAAACTCCAGCAAAAAGGAGCTGATGGCCAATAAACGCGTCATCCACATGCTCATAGTCATCGTCTTTCTCTTCTTCCTCTGCTGGACCCCCGTCTTCGTCGTCAACGCGTGGAAGGCGTTCGACCAGCGCTCGGCGAACCGTCTGACGGGGGCGCCCATCTCTTTCATCCACCTGCTGTCCTACACCTCGTCCTGTGTCAACCCCATCGTGTACTGCTTCATGCACAAACGCTTCCGGCGGGCCATACTGGCTACCTTTTGTAGCTTCAAAATCCCGTGGAGAATCAGGAAGTGGTTCTACTGGGGGAAGAAAAAAAGCCCATCTGAATGGCACAAAGACGTGGTAAGAGGATACGCGCCCTCCAGTGACCTGAACGTCGATACTCAAAGCATCAGAGAGAGCACACCCGGCGTCAACACGAACATCCCCATGACACAGTGCAGCGAGGTCCCGTGATCTGGACTGCTCTGTGTGTGCTGTATGTAGAAGTGCCACCCGGAGTGAAGACAACGTGTTGTGTGTTGCTGAGCCCTCACGGTGCTTTCAGGACCACTTTATGGGTATTTCTTTCATTTTAGCTTGGTGTGAAACTACAGGAGTCGGTAGGCCAACGCCTGCTTGATGCAGGCCCCTTACAGCAGATGATCGTTGCCAGATGTTTCCCGGAGACCTTTCAGAGTCCAGAGTACTGACGATGCTCATTCAGCTTCAGAGAAGTGCTCTGACGCAGCAGTAAATAAGTCAATGTCCCAGTTCTACACATAAATACCGCCACATACTGTAGAATCGTCGTGAGCTCTGGAATTGCACGTATGAAGAAATAAACATTTTTCTTAAATAATATATATATTTTTTGAAAATGTTAAAACAATGTCTAATGTCTAAATACCAGGCCACCAGCAAAAATAAGTGGGACTTTTCTTTTTTTTTTAATTATTTTTAGTCACAAAACAACAAACAACGTCCTAAGCAGGGACTAATGAAACCCGTTTTCTTTTTTTATCTGTGTAGCTGATGAATTAAAATTCCGGAAATGATAATGTCGCCTACTTCATAATTGCCCACTCTTTGTTGTATCTGTAAGTTTGTTTCTTTTGTTGTTGTTGTTGTATTTGGAAGCAACATGTATTGCTAAAAGTAGTTAGCGCCACAAATATTCTGACTTGAAGCTGGAAAGCCGTCAGGCCTGGTGTGACGTCATTCCCACCTCTGAGTTTCAACCTCTGAGACAAATCAATTGCCGTTTGCGGCTAGATTTGTCCCAATCCCGTTTCTAATAAATGTTTAAATTCGCCTTTGTGCTGGAAAGAATATCAAGTTAGAAGAAATGTTCAGTAGTGAGTTGTGAAATAACAGGTTGCTTTTTTTATGATTTATTGTCTTTGAGTCGAAGACAATAAATCATAAACATTTGCATGTTAATTTCTTCAGTGATGTCAGCATGATGTCCTCGATTCAATCTCATTTCCCGTTCGTTCCATTTCGTGTTGTGATGGCACTTTTAAAACGCTTGTTATGTGGGCCTGCGCATGAAAAAAATGAAGGATAGTTTTGTAAATCATCAAGCCCTGTCATTTCTTTGAAGTATGTTTTGCCTTTCATTTGCTCCTGTTGTGAAAGTCAACGTGTACTGGAGATCCATGGAGTGTAGTTCACAGTGTTCTGCTGCGTCACAACAGGTTGTGTTACCTTTCTTTAAGGACACGGTCTCATTTTATTTATTTTTCACACCAAAGGATCAACTCACTATATGGACATTAACTTTTAGTGCTGTGTGAGTGCCCTCAGGGTTGCCAAATATTTTTTAGGTGACTTAATAAATAAGGGATGACTTAAGTATTACTTTCAGTTTTAATGGTACGGGTGATTAGATAGTCTGTGTACCTTAGTTTGAGATCAAAAGTTTTTATGAAAAGTTGTGGTGGATATGGAGAGTTTGCACAGTGTGGGAGAGCTCAAGTTTTTTTTATTTCTTATTTCCCCTTTCTTAATACTGATACATCTAATTTTCAAGAGTCGACCTTAAAGTTTAAACCTAAACCTTTAAACAACAAAAAATTTCGGTTTTGTCAATCCCAGACATTTTGGAGTGCTTGACCTTTAACGGTTTTTGAAACTTAGTCACTGCTAAATGTTTAAAATAGCACTTTTAAAGTACAACTAGTTGGTGTTCTTTAGACAGAGGGGAACAAGACAATATAAGCTGGCATGGGGAGCCCATGTTTTCCATTTTAGTAAAATATATTTTGTACACATTTAATCTCAACAGAAAGAAAAAGTTGTTAGTTTATGATTTGCTTAGCAATTAGCAGGAGGAGTAAAAAGAAAGTCCCAAGGCTGAAAAACAGTTGTCAAAATTATCATAACACATGTAAAAATTAAAATAATTCAAGTAACTTTGAATTTAAATAAAATTAAACGTAACGTTAGTTTAAAAAAAATTGTGTAACTGTATATGGTTAGTAGTATTTCTATTCCCTCTAGCGAGAGAAACTGAACTGAGCTAAGTTTACTTTGGCTACATAATCAATCCAATGTAGGTTTTTTTTAATTGTTTTTTTTCTCACCACGATTTATTAGTCGTTTTCAGCGTTGAATTTACACCCTGGAACATTTTTAAACTTCTGAAAAACTAAATGCCAAAACACTGAACCGTCTCCAGGTTTTAAATACACCGTTTCTTGGATTTGAATCTTTACATGCTGCCTTTCCACTTCCCTAGAAGTTATTCTCAACTTCTAGGAATCACCGATACATTAATCACAACCAGCAGCTTCAAACTGAACCCCCCACCCCCGCTGCACAAACAGCTGCTGCCCTTGACCCTCTGTATGTATGTGTACCTAAAGGACTGGGCAACTGGAGAGGCCTTATCTTTTTGTGGGATTTGTTACACCTGCAGCTTGTCTTTAAAGAGTCAGTCTCTCCCCTCACCCACACGATTTTCCACACATTCTTACTGTTGAACATAGCAGCGTCAATGTAGCAACTTGTGCATATTTTTTTCTTTTCCTGTGAGTTTATATGTGAAGAATCCAATATTTCTGGTCGTTTCTGCCAGTTGTGATGTGAAAATGTTGGCTCTCAAATGCACTTCGCTGTCTTTTTGTGATCAGGCTCGTTTCAGGCGAATGACTGACTAGAAAAATGCGATCGTGGGATATTTGTCGACTTATTTCGAACGTGGCTGTCGGAAAACGCTTCGACATTTTACAGCGACTTGCAACGGACGTTTTCCACGCGTCAAGGTCACAACTACAAACTTCAATGTATCTTGCAGGAATTTGTGTAAAATAAACAGGCGGTAAAGATGTGCACAACTTTGAAGTGGAAAAAAAAAAGAAACGTCATTTATAAAAAAAAATGTTTACAAATAATATTAATAAAAAAAAAAAAAAAATCAAAAAGTGTGGCGTGCATTTGTTTTCAGTGGGACCGTGTTTTGGCTCTACATACAGTGCCTACAAAAAGTATTCACTCCCTTGAATGCTTTCTCCTTTTTAATTGCTTTTACAAATCATAATCAACAATATTTGGCTTTTTTGACAACAAAAATACCCTTTGTTATCAAAGTGAAACTGATTTCTATAAAAAATAATTATATAAGCATATTTAAAGTAGAATAATTGATGGCATAAATCAATGCCATCAATTATTGATTGCATTGAAAACTTGGAGTGAAATATTTCACTCCAATATTGCGGTGAAAACTTTCTATCGGCACTCTAACTCTTACTTATTTCGATCTGACTGAGTCAAACACATGATTAATACAATTCATTTCACCGCTAAGGGGATCATAATAATTGGTATTTTGTGACAAACGTTTGGCGCCAACTGGATGTGAATGATATTGCACATCTGAGAAGAAACATACTTTTTTTTTTTTTACCGTTTTCAACTGTGAAGTTTGTGTGTAAAGTGCTGTGTATAAAACCCTGGAGCGCACACAGATCCGGGGCAAAACAATTCGGTGCTTTTAGTGGGTCTCACAAAGTGGACCTTGAAGGAGAAGAGCGACTCTGGCGAGACCTCGTGTGTCACTGAAGGAGCAAATAAGGCGAAAGCTTTATGTAAGAGCAGGACAAATCCAGGTCAGTTATCCGCACCCTTTTGAGCATCCATTCATAGTAAAAGTAATAAATAAAATGGTTTTAAAATATATATATATATATATATATATATATATATATTATACATATACTTTCACTGACTAATTAAAAACATTCACATTTCGTCACTTTTTAAATTCTCATTTTATTCCAATATTGCAAGTTTTTTTTTTTTCCTTGTTTTTTTTTTTTTTCCTTTCTTATTTTAATGACATACAGTTTTGAGCATGATCTGGAGCTGCAATATGTACAAAAACAAACTAACATATGTTATTAAAAAAGAAAAACAAAATAAAAATAAAAACGTCTCCTTTGTTTTGACGTTATTGCTAAATGTTACAAACGGCACAGCTTTCTACCATCAGCAACCCCTTGAGCACTGAGTATATACTACCACATGACACCTCTGCTTACCATTTTACTAGAATAATACACAGATAACAGTGAGAGGAGCGGGAGATGAAGACAAAGAAGAGGGCGATCCAGGTGCAGCGAGGCTAAGCGTCGACAAGAAAAAAAAAACAAAATGTGAGAAATCTTCAAAAGCGCAATGGAAGATAAAAGGAAAAAAAAACATTAAAAACAGTAGAACAATGGAGGATGAAAAGTGTAAGAAGTAGAAAGTTCAGCGCTCTGTAGTGCAAACAGCCAAATAGTCTAAAAGGAGCAGTAAGGCTGAGTGCGACAGAGAAAGGGCTCCACACTCCGTTTGAATCGTTTAAAGCTGCCTCTCACTCTGCCCTGTTGTTGTTTTTTTTTGTTTAGTTTTTTTTTTTGTTTTTTTGTTTTGTTTAGCAGTGCATGAAAACTACATTATAAAAAGACATTTGGCATATTAAGAAGATACATACATTGTTCAGAGCTCATAAAATCACATCCACACAGAACAGCTGCTTTTTTCTTTTTTTGTGTGTGTTTTTGGTAGTGTAAAATAAAAAATAAAATTAAAAAAAAAAAACCCACAAGGAACAAAAGGACACGAAAGCAAACAAGGAGAGACAGAGATGGTGTTTTCCCTCTTGTGAAGGTTCATATTAACACAGCGTGCGCATTGAGAAGGCATGTAACATTTTAATTTTTTTTTTCCCCACAGTATGATCCCCCCTTCTCTCTTTTTTTGAATTAGCACATTCTGAAAACAGAAAACCCAGTAAATTAACTCGGATTGTCGAAGGCGACGGATTTGTTGAGAGCAAGAGCCGCCATTTTTGTTTTCTTAATGAAAATGAAAGCTGCTCGGGCTGGCCCGGTTTGCTTCGAGGCGGCAACACGTAAACAAATATTTAATCTTAGGAGACGGAGGAAGGTAAAAAATAATAATAATAATAATAAAAAAAATTTACAGTTAAGATTTGGTGACCTCCGTCCTACAGAGTAAAGGGAAGCGCCGCTGCTGCTCGGTTTGGATGCTACTCCGCTGCTGCAGCACTTTTTTTTTTATTTATTTATTTATTTTTTTTTTAGTTTAAAGTCATTCCAGGAAGTGGCGTACTTTAAGGGAAACTTTAGAGGCAGCACGGGCAATAATGCACTTTTTTTTCTTCTTCTTTTTTTTTGTTGAAAATTTGACGTAAGACAACGGGAAACTTTGTACCAATAATTTAAAAAATATCAATATTACAATATAAAACATTTTACATTAATAACAAACATGATGGATAAGAACAGGGCATAACTTAACTCATCGTCTCTTTTCTGCGCTTTTTTTTTTATACATTAAAGGGGGGGGGGGGGGGGGGGGGGGAGGAATCTTTTTTTTTTTTTTTTTGGGGGGGGGCCAAAAATAGAAAAACCTTCTTTTGGGAGACATTCAAA
>CAEGAE010004786.1:0-13015 GCA_903067095.1 Girardinus metallicus | reverse complement strand
AGCACATTGCCAGGGCAACAAAGGCGTGGCTTCGTAAGAAGCATTTCAAGGTCCTGGAGTGGCCTAGCCAGTCTCCACATCTCAACCCCATGGAAAACCTTTGGAGGGAGTTGAAAGTCCATGTTTCCCGCCTCCAGAACCAGAACATCGCTACTTTAGAGGAGATCTGCTTGGAGGAATGGGCCAACATTCCAGCAACGGTGTGTGTCAACCTTGTGAAGACTTACAGAAACCGTTTGATCTCTGTCATTCCAACAAAGGATATATTTCAAAGTATTGAGATGAACTTTTGTTATTGACCAAATACTTATTTTCCACCCTTATTTTCAAATAAATTCTTTACAAATCAGACAATGTGATTTTCTGAATTTTTTTTTCTCATTGTGTCTCTCATAGTTGAGGTCTACCTGTGATGTCAGTTACAGGCCTCTCTCATCTTTTTAAGTGGGAGAACTTGCACAATTGGTGACTGACTAAATACTTTTTCCCCATTGTATTAATCTGAAAGCTGAGTCCACTCTCTGCAGCAATGTTGGAAGCTAGAATTACAAGCACTTCATGCTGAGTTTTGAAATCGGGGAACATTTCTCAAATTGAGTGGATCAGAAGTCAAAAGGACTCTCTGAACTCGGGAGATGGGATGCATGTCCCCCTGGACTCTGCTGTAGTCGGAGACCATTGTAGGGATAATATTCAGATGGGAATTTTTAAATTAAATTTTTATTGACTGATTGATTGAGCTACCTCCTTTATGAGCATTTGTGCTCATAAAGTTGCAAATGTCTGCACCAAGTAGTCAAGTGTGTGAATTGTAATCTTTTAACATGACAGATGGCTTTCAGATTGTCCCGTCGCCGTTTTTAAAAAAATCCAGCCAAAGATGGAAACTATTCCGTTAACGCGACCCCTCGCTTTTATCAAATTTTATGGAATTTTGCTTCCATCAACATTTTCTAATGTGATACTTCAATCTGCACATAAAAAAACCTTGATGGAAATAAGGAAATAAGGTGTTTAGTAAACACAACAAAACTAGTGTTTTGTTATGTTTACTAAAAAAACGGCTAATTAAGATTTATCTATCTTTATCTCAGGTTTTTGCCTAAGTGCACAGATTTGGTGAGTCAATCAACAGGAGCAACCTCAGCTTTAACAGACATTGAAGCAGTAAATGGAACAGAACAGGAAAAACTCAATAGCTATCCATACCTATGCAACATATCTATATGAAGATAGCAGCTGGTGTTTAAATATCACCCAGAGAACGACAGAAGTGACAGGAGATCAGCTTAATAGCAGCCAGTGTCAGTGCATCTGATATTAAAGATTGCATAATTGGTATGAAAAACATGACACCATCCTGGGAATTACATTCTGCTCCTAACTAAAGTGCTCTCAGGTAAAGCCAGGCAATTTCAGTAGATTATCAACATTTTTTCTGTTGCACTGAAATGGAAAAACCTTCACAAAACAAAACACTTCATAACTGAGGACCGTCGGAAATTTCAAGTTGATGGATTCGTTATCGCTTTTGTTGTGCAGCCACTGGAAAGAGAAAAGTGGGAAGAAATCAGACGGCTGAAACGTATAACATGTTGATTAGGTTCATTTTATAGAAAAAAATCAAACATAGGAAACATGACCAAGTTGCTGTTAGCATGTTTGTCCTCCTTTGCTGACAGACAGCTCTGACTCATGAAGGCATGGCCTCTAGCAGAGCAGTGAGGATCCTGTGATCCCAAGATGTTGTCAATCAATCAATCAATCAATCAATCAATCAATCAATCAATCAATCAATCAATCAATCAATCAATCAATCAATCAATCAAAGTCTATTTCTATAGCCCATTTCAGTAACAAGGCAGTTCAAAGTGCTTTACGTTATAAAAACAAAAAAAACAAAATCATAGAACACAGTCAGCAATTGAAACATTACATTTTATCAGCTACTGTCATTAAACATCAGAATGATGATTAATGTTTGATTTATGATGTTTCAAAATCAACTCTAAACAGCCGGGGTCTTAATCTAGATTTAAAGGAACTCAGTGTTTCAGCTGTTTTGCAGTTTTTTGGAAGTTTGTTCCAGATTTGTGGTGCATAGAAGCTGAATGCTGCTTCTCTGGTGCTGATGCAGAGCAGAACCAAAACCTGAAGACCTGAGAGGTCTGTAAGGTTGCTAAGACAACAGCAGGTCTTTAATGTATTGTGGTGCTGAACCATTCAATGAACTAACAGTATTTAAAAGAAAAGCTAACTGTGGTTAGATTATAAATCATAGAGAAGCAGTAATTTCTATGTTCTATACATGTATATATATATATATACATACAGTATATACATCACTACTGGATGGCCTCTCTTATCTCTTTTGACTTGGGTTTTAATTTTTATGCTTATCATTTAATTACCAATTTAATGAACTCCAGTTTTTTATCCTCTCCTGCCCCCTCTACACTAGACAGAGGCTCTAGTACTCAGCCAGCCCTTTAATTGGATGGAGTCTTGATGATCCATCGATTGAGTCCGCAGCTTCGTTAATCTGCACATACTGCTTTACAAAGCGTGTCGCATCTTGTTAATGTGTTTTATGAGCTGCTGATGAGCTCTGCTGATTCGCCGCTTGACCCCTTCCAGCTCCCATAGCGATGGTTCTTATCAGTAAACCTTACTGTCCTCCCTCTGCTGCATGGGCTCGTTTTGAACCAGGTGGAGAAGGTTGGCCGATGATTCAAGGTTTCTGCTCGGTTTGGAGCACATGTAAGGGGTTTTACAGGTCTGCATTTTCCTTTCATTAACAGTAAACAGGTGTATATGAATCTTTTCTAATCAGTCTGATTAGCACTTCACATTTATTTAATTGCACAGTCATACGCTGATCCATACATCACAAGGTAACTTGGGGTTCAGTGCCTTCCTTCCTTTCTGTCTTAAGGTTTCTTATTTAAAGGACACTTGGCACATTATGCCATATTTCCCCTTTTTTTGGTATTTATCACTTACATATTTTACAAAAGACTCAGAATAAAATATAAATAGCTGAGGTCAAAGGTGTCTTTGGGTCGTGTTGGCATTGTTATGGTTCATCACTCTGGATGTTACAGAGCTGCTCTTTCTGCTGCTACAACATGATGAAAAGCCTCATAACACCAGCGGATGAAAAGCTAATTTGCTATTGTGC
Organism: Girardinus metallicus; assembly: GCA_903067095.1. Taxonomy (NCBI): domain Eukaryota; kingdom Metazoa; phylum Chordata; class Actinopteri; order Cyprinodontiformes; family Poeciliidae; genus Girardinus; species Girardinus metallicus. The sequence goes on along the minus strand of CAEGAE010004786.1, from coordinate 9,834 downwards.
GTTGAGCACAAAAGGATTGTGGGAAGACGCATCCCTCCCAGCATCTGTTTATGTCAGATTACACAAACCTGGGTTTTTTCCCCGTCTTTCATGTTACTGGAGAGAAAACGAAGGTCTTCGGAGGCTTCTTTGCCACCGCTGCCGTTTCTTTTTTTTTTTTTGAAGCCGATCCGAACGCTTCAGAGAACAACGCAGAACTCATTGTTCCAACGGCGCTGTCTGTAATTACCCCAGGGCTATTGTTCCCCTCTGAAAGGCTCGTGTTCAAGTGCTGCAACTGAGACTTCAGGAGACGACTGAGCGGACAGCAAAGGGGGTGAACATGTGAGTATCAGAGGCTGCTTGCTTAGGAAATGTTCATGGTGGGACATTTTCACTCAGGAAGTGACCAGTATGTTCATGATTTTCAGACAATCAATAAAAACTGAAAGATGACTTGATTAGTGATGGTTAGGGTTTAGAACTAAGGCTTGTCATTTTTATCACCTGACAAAAAAAGAGAAGTTGCTCATATTTGTAAAAGTTGATCTTATGATTTGAAACCCTAAAAAGAATAAATTAAATGGGGCTGAATGCAATCCCATGCCACACTTTTCAGTTTTTAATTAATAAAAGAAAACATATCATTTTCCTTTCATCTTGTAATTATGTACCACATTGTTTTGGCCTTTTCCATAACATAGCAATAAAATGCATTCAAATCAGGTCATGAAGTGACCGTGGATGGACTTCCATTTGACCAGAGCTCTATACAAACTGCATGTCCCAGCATTCATAGTGAGACAGATGTTGAAGGCACAAAAGTTATAGAAGTCTGAACATGGATGTCAAAATCCCCGTGGAAACGGAGCCAATGGGGGCCAGCCACTGTCTTCTGACCTGCTGGTCAGGAAACGGGACTTTTAAAACTTTTGTCCTGTTAACTGGAGAACTCTGGAGAAAGCTGTTAGTGTATCCAGCTCAAAGTTCCCTGGAGGCGTTAAAAACCAGTCCCCGTCTGCCTACAGAAGCCTGTGGAAGTGGTTCTTGTCCGTCTGTATGAGAGCCCACTTCTTGTTGGGTTTGGAGCCCAACGGGGTCACTGGGTTCCCACCTATCGTGTGCCGGTCTGCCTGCTGGACCAGAACAAGTTTTTCTGTGTTTTTCTTGTTTTTCATAGTTTGTCCCTGAACATCACTTTACCTGAGCAACCAAATCTCTTACACATAGTAAAAGACCATTTATTAGAGTCTGGGTTGAAATAGTTAGGTAAATAAGACGATTTTCTATGTTTGATGATGGTTTGCTGGTTATATGCTGGTGTTCTTGTTGCTGTGCTGATGATAGAGACTGTCTGCATCCTGCAGTTTGAATCCAGCGCCTGCCTCTCTCTCTCTCTTTCTGGTCTTTTCAAGCAGTAGCTACACTGCATGTCGAGAGTTAGAGACAAAGGTTATTTATGGGATAATTCATCTGTGAAGTTGGACTGTTTTGTTAATAAATTCTCAGACTTAATTGGTCTGTGATTAGTCTTTGTTGTGTGAAGCGACTTCTGAATTCATTCCTTCACTAGGAGCTAACCATTCAGACTTGTGATTCCAGAGAAACTGGAAGCTTTACCAATAACTCTATAAATGATCACTTTATTAATAATAAATTATAAAATCCAAACATTGAAGCAAATTTTGATTGTCAACAACACAGTGTGGGAAAGGTGAAGGTTTTGTGGACACTTGAAGACGCTGAGCAGACGGTGTAGACTCTGATGAAGAGCTCCAGTGGACATCAGATCCTCCGGCTCTGGGGTTCAGCTGCTCTTTGAAAGCCTCCTGTAGGATCAGCAAAAACAGCCTTTCCCTGTTAAGAAAAGTTCCCAGACTTTGTTTTACCATCTTTGCTGAGTCAGGACGTTTCATTTTCTTTATTAAGGTTACAAATGAGGGACAGTATGCCAACGAGCTCATGGAGAAGCAGAGAGTCAAACAGGAAGTCCGTCACATCCCACCTGTTGGTCTCACATTTAAGCTCCAGCCCTGCAACATTAAGCTGTGAGAGTTAACTAGAATCTTCTTTGAATCAGACGTTGAGTAAAGATGCTTCACTGTCGCCATCAGCTGATGGATTCATCTTATCTCTGACATAATTCTACATTAAATGAGTTTGCTGTCAGCAGGAATGTGGACAAGAAGCTCCTCTGATCACTTTAGATGGTAAAATGTAATCATTTCCAAAAGGTCTTCAAACATATTTCAAGCCAGAGTAGCCGGTTGTATTTTGTAAGGAAATGTAAAGTAGCCATCAATGATCGTATCAGGATATGATACGTTCATTGAGAATGACCACACTATGAGGCTAGAATATTATTTTAGGAAAACTAATGAAAATGTTCCCCGACCAGCAGGAAAATCTCCACGACTTTTTATTTTTTGTTTTGTGTTTAATTTGAAGCTGTTCTCATATTTTGGTTTCTCTGCATCATCTTTAATTTTGCTGAAATGAAGTCAATTTATTTCACCTGCCTGCCGCTCATGAGGCTTGAGTCTGGAGTCTGGGGCTTTTTTTCTTCACACATTACAGAAGAACAATTTTCCCCACTTAATTAAAATCAGCAGCAAACTAGGAAAAATAACAACAACAAAAAATTCCCCTCAAAGGATTTCTGTAGATTCATATTCATATCCTCATTTAAAAAAAAAATATTGTAAAAACTAATTAAAATCATTGGACAACTAAAACACACTTTAATTACTGTATTACAACTGGGATTGCAAAAAGGAAATTGGGATGAAATTCTTTTACATTAAACAGCAGCAGAGGACATTATTTACAGGTCAGCAGAGTAAGGCCTCCTTTGCTGACCTGAACACTGACACAATACTTATTATATATCTACAACATGAATTATGTTTGTTTAATCAAACTGCAGTAATTCCTTTCCAGTAGTGATGCTTCCTTCCATGTCTGTGGATTCTCCTTGTTTTGTCCAATCAGATTTCACTCTCTTTGTGCTGCCAGGGACAATCTGTTTTTTTAACCAATCAGCTTTCAAATTCACCACACTGGGTTTGCTAGATGTCCCACAGAGACGTCAGACATTTTCCATCCTCTGATTGGACAGTCAGGGCAAAGCTATCCCTCCCAGGTTTTGCTAGCATAATAACACGTCCTCACTGATCTTTGCACATTAATATTTGTGAATTTTTTTTTTTATTTTATTTTATGCCCACAGAGGCTGACAGAGAAGGAGAAACTCATTTGGTCTCAGGAATGATTAAAAATCAACTTTCAAGGCACATTTCTTTCAGAAAAACGGAGAGGCTATCCGGCTAACCCCATCACTAGCCAGCTTATCAACTTACAATGCCATAACACAACTTCCCTATCGCAAAAACTACAAGTGGCTGACTTACTGTGAACAAAGTCAGTCTCTGTTCTGGTTTGGTATTTGGACCTGTGGTTAGTGATGGGCCTTTAATAAAGGCAGGAAACACATTCAGCAAAGGAAAGTAGAACACAAAAAAGTCAAGTTGTGGATATCATCAGTCAGCTGATAGAGGCTATTTCCAAAGTAACCTTTCTATGTCATGATTTGTTTATTTTGTAAGCCTAGAGTCAAAATCTTATTCATAGGTCAAAAATACACAAGATATTTAAAGATATTTTGCATGTATCTTGCATATATTTTGATATATGCAAGATACATGTAAAAAGCTGTAATGTGCAGCTGATAAAACACTTTTTAGATAAGCGACTGTCTATTCAATTAATTAAGTTCGTAGAGTGCGGCTTTTCTGATTTATGTGTTGAATATATAAATACACTGCAGAAGTCTTTTTTCCTTAATGTTAGTTAGAGAATAGCAACCCAAATCTGTCCTCCACCAATGTTACAAGAAGTGTAACATTTAGACAGCACTGATATTTCAACTTTATTTAGGCATTAAATTATGTTAAATTATCCAATAAAGTGTGAAAACCCTCCAACCGTTGGAATATGAGTGTTCATCACTGTGAATGCAAATTATACAGTTACTTCCTTTGAAGTTGCAGGAGACCTTTCTTCACTTATCAGTTATTTTCACAGCAGAATAACAACATGGGGTTGCTGTAATCATAGAAACTAACAAGTCAGTTCAGTTTTTATTTCTCAAACTTACAAGGTGTGAAGAATTGTCTTCCCAAAGAGATGGTGCAGGCTGGTATTAGATAAACAGCTTCCAAAACTTTGGAAATTTTGGAGATTTTGCACCTCGTATGGGATGTTGGAGAGCTCAACACGTGAACGGCGTCTTTGGACATTCTCCACTTGAGACTTGGAAGGTTTTCAAAAAGTCTTCCTCCCTTGCCAGCAAAAACAAAAACACACACAAAAAACCCCACGTCAAGTACTTTTTAAATGATTACTTTGGTATGCGATAGAAATGCTTTTGCCACTCTACCCTCATTTACACATAAAGGAGCAGGGAGAACATTTAGGGCTGCAGGACAGTGGCACTCAAAGACTGGAGTTGCAGACCTCTGCTCTAAATACTAGAGATATTCCAGATTTAAATATGAGGCCATTTGTCTCATGAAAGGTTGACCCTAGGTCTTCATCAGGTCAGGTCTCTGAGCAGCACGAGTTAAAGAACAAGAATGTTACAGCCTCCTGGAAGATTCCTAAATATTTGGTTCTTTGAAATGTAGTAGATCTACAAGGAAGCTATTGAAAATAACTGTATGCAAACCCTGACAGACTGATGATGCAACTAAACTAAAAAGCCAGAAACAAATGACCATTCCAAGGTATCACTGCTGAAGGAGGTTCAACAAGTTGTTTAGTTCATCCTCCCATCCATGGTCTGTCTTCAACTCCAGTCCTGAAGATCTGGTCTTGCTGCTTTTAGACGGGTCCCCGGTCCAGCTGGCCTGACTCAATAAGGAGACCTGTTCTCCAGAGGACTGGTTCTGAAGACCCCTGCTCTAAACCCCCTAATGGCATCAGAGTCACCAGGGCCCGGGGTCAGTCTCAGGCAGATACTGGGCCAGAGGTGTGGTACACCATGACCAGGCTGCCGGTCCATCAGACGTTGAGTCCAGAGGTTTGCATTGTCTCTGGCTGTTTGGAGTTTTATGAAAATGTTCTTTTTTTCCAAAGACTGTAAAAAAAAAAAAATCAGCCAGGAAACGCACAACTTAATTTGTTATGAAAAAGACGTCACTTTTCTGATCTCTCAATTGGTTTTTCTTTTCTAAAACATTTCTTGCTAAGAACATCTTGTTTTGCAATGAAAGATAAGTCTAGCATTTATATGATTTGCATAAAATAGTTAAGACTGACATCCTTCGCCTCAAGAGAACCGGACCCTATTTATTGTGCAAATAAAGAGCATTAGATAAACAACACCAGAAGACAGAGGAGGAATCACCGAGTTGCTTTGACTGACAAGCCGAGCGACGAGGGATAAAAATCCAGACGAAGCGCGGCGCCGCTTCGCCTAACTTTCTGCCCTTTTCCTTTCAGTCAGTTTTGCTCGGTGGCAGATGAAAGGCCTCCGTCACTCGTTTCATTTCTCACTGTCATTCAAACGGAAACGGCATGCAAATAACCCGGCCCCGTCTGTTCTATGAATACAAATACCGCATTACTATTCATCATACTTACAGGAACTCCATTGTTACTTTTGGTCATACTTTTGATGCCAGTGAATAGACTTGGCAGAGGTGACGGCGCTGTGCGTAATTAGAAAATAACGTCGCTCTGAGCAACAGGGCAGAGAAACGTCCATCGGGTGTCTCGGTTGTAATCGGCTACATGTCACGACTGTTCATCAATTATTGAGCTGGACGCCACGCAGTGAAACGCCGTCATGAGGGAACATGACAGGACAGTCGATGGCCTTCCTGGGTAATGGTGGCGGACATAAAATGGCAGCTGTCTCTATTGGGCGAAAACCACATCCTAATCTCCTATTCCGATGGAAAATCAATACCCAATAGTCTTGCAGTTCCCTATTTCCTAGTTCCATGAAGAAGAAAAAAAAAAGATGTCCTGCAGATTTTATTTTCTTGAGAAGTCACTTTCCATATAATTTATATTTCAGTTTTTTTTTTTTTTGGGGGGGGGGGTTTATTGGTTAGTCATGCACAAATTCTTTTAAATTGTTTTGCCCGTGTGAATGACCTGAGGCTCGGGCCGTGAATAACACTCTGCTTCTGTGAACACACCGAAGTGTGATCAATAGTTCCTTTTGTTTAGCAAGCAGTTTGAAAGGACGGAGCTGTGAGCCCGGCTTTCCAACGGCGCTCAGATGATGGGAGTGATAAGGAAACAAAGCAGTGGCTCTAATTATCATTCTCCAACATGCCGCTCTGTGTATCAAATAGAAATGAGCCGTTCCCACCTTTCATGTGGGACTATTAGTTTTCTTTCATTATATTTATCCATCTTTAATTAACCTGGAAAGTTCAGTACAACTCAATCTGTCCGTGGCCATTCGTGAGACGAACAAAGTTTTTAACCTCTTATCTGTCACCAACAAAACACTACTGCTGTGGACAATGGCTCCGTGTGGACATGGTGTCCTCATGGCTGCTGAGAGTTTTTAACCCACTGCTCAATAAACATCCATCTGAACTTTCATTGGATGTGACTGGTTTGTGAATTTGTGCTGTTCTTCTGGAGCTTCTTTGTGTCTCTTCTTGCTTCTCCTTCGCCTGTCAGTTCAGTTTCTTAACGGTATTCTGGTAAGAAACCTGCCAGGAAGGTGCTTTGTTGTGTCCTTGTGTGTCATTTTCAGTATCCACTTGATGGTGCCGGGGAGCGTAGATGCGGAACCCTGCAGGTGTGACACACCTGAAATCCATCGAGGCCCATGTGAGCTTTTCTGGATTCCCAAGTTCTGATCTGGATGATCTATTATAGGAATAGACTAATGGAATGCTGTTACTAAATTTTATACAATGACAAAATTTGTCTTCTTATTTAAGAAAGGAATTATTTATTTGTATCTTTTACTATATTTCTCATATTGTACATGTAATAAGGCAGCCTTTAGCGGCTGGATGTACAGTGGAGAAGAAGGTCGAGGCAGAGTGAGGAGGAACAGACAACGGTTTATTGTTCAAGTCCAGCATCAAGAACAAAACCACAGGTGTGAAGGACCAAACCACCTTTAATTCAATTTACAATTTCCACCTATGTAAATACATCAGCTTTTACCAAATAACACATTTCTATTAACTTTCTATACATGTTTTATGTTTTATCCTTACACCATAAGCACCATTGCGAAACACCACAAAAAACACACAAACAATTCACCCCTGACACCATACACACTTTTCCATGGAACCTATAAACGGTGTCTGGACCCCTGGGGAGGTATTTGTCCAAACACCCAGGAGAGGACACAGAAAAGACAGGGGAGTCACACCATCTTAGCCCCTCCACACACAGATTATACACAAACATTTGCTCAAGTTTCACAAACCAGTAGCTTCTTGCTCTGAGTAACAATCATCCTCCCTTCATAGCAGCAGCAGCTGTGCAGAGCCCGGAACAAAAGGCTACATGCTATTTATTAAAATGCTCAGTAAATGATGAATACTTCTTGTGTGAAAATTGGTATTGATATGCAAATCTATGCTCAGAGTGCAGTGCTAAATAAAGTGCTTGTTAATAAAGTGCAAAAAGTGCTCTTAAAGTGCTACACAGTGACTTAAGTACAAATAGTTCCAGTAATGAAGGTCTCTTCATTACTGTATGAAAAAGACTTGAGAGAAAAATAATTATCAGATTAATCGTCAGACTAATAATCAATTACTAAAACAGTAAGTGTGTGGTAATTGTTTTATTCACATAAAGACAGGTTGGTTTGAACGTTTCTTTCCTCTCCCTCTCTATTTACACTTCCCTTTTTGTTACATTTTAGTGACACAAAGGAAAAGTAGTAGAACTCTGTAAAAGGGGAAAATACTTTTTCACAGCACTGTGAAAGGCAGCTCTCCAGTCTAAAAACATTCCATCCATTTCATCTTCCTCCAGACTGCTGAAAACCTCTGTGCTGTGGGAAGGTCATGCATTCCACAGGTTTTTGTTCTCACTTCACAAGGCAACGTGTGTCGGCTCACTGAGGTCTGTCTGCTAGTTCATTTCCAAACAGTCTCACTGTGTTCATGTAGTCCTAGGATAAAGTGTTTGCATTTTCAGACTGCCTCAGAAAGCCTCGGCAGATCGATGGAAAGTGCTGCCCAGCTCCACTTGTTGTCCAAAGATTCAATAAAATCAATGGCTACTTTTAAGGCCAGTTTGGTTTTTCTTAGCTTTTTTCTAAAGTCTGCTTAGTCGCCAAAATGTCCAATGAGAGGTTCTGAGATTCACACTGGTCCTGTTAGGTCCTCTTTAATCCAATTCTGAAAGTCCGGTTCATTTGGGGAGGTGTGAATGAGTATATGAACTTTGATGTGGATTAAGAGTGAATTCTGGTCCGCCTACAAACCTGGATCTGGGTTCGGTTGAAGTGAATTTCTGCCACAGTTCTAAAAAATAAATAGATTTCCAAAAGTAGGCAGTGGACTATAGCGCAGGGCATTCTGGGTAAATACAAACAAAACAAATGTGAGAGTCTACAGCTAGCAAAAGAAATGACTCATGGTCTTTTACTACAGATAAAAAAGAAATCCTAAAACTTCTAAAATGTGATGCTGCTCCACGTCTATTTCAATATGATGAAAAAGCAAGTTGGGTTCAGTGTCTTCTTCAGTGGCTTTTGTGTCATTTTATTCATCAAGATCTCTCCTCAGGACATGATATTTATTTGTATTAAAACACTATTTCAAGAAGTGAAAAAATTTTACTTGCACGTTGAATGTTAACTATGTTAAAATCCTGTCTTTTAACCAACCCTGACCTTTGGTCATATGCAGCAATTTCAACTTTTTTGTAAAACCATGCCATAGCAGAAATAAAGTTTAAAAAATATTTGTAACTTTAATGAAAATGTTACTTTTGGCTGCAAAAATGGAACAGGGAGGCATCCACTGGCCCGCCTAAGCAGGGGATTTCCAGAGACCGGCAATTTCTGGTCTTCGGGCGTGGTGGTCGGGTGTCTACCTTTGGCGTGACACCCGTCTCTGTCTCCAGCACTCAATGGACCTAGATGCTCCTACAGCAGAGCATACTAATTCCTGTCCTCAGGAATCACTGCCCTGCGTGTTTTAGATGTGTCTCTGTTCTAGAACATCTGATTCAAATGATGGCAGGTCCTCCTCTGCAGACACCAGAAGCCTGTTAATCACCCACTTATACAAGTCAGGTGTGTGGCAGAAGGGAGACACCAAGAACATGCAGTGCAGTGGTCCCTGAGGACCTGGATAGACAAACCCTGGACTAGGGCGTCAGAAAAGGCCGACGGTGCAGTGAGAGGAACAGGACGTGGTGACGGTCAACTCTAGTTTTTCCAATTGATTTCCTGAACTAGTGGGGAGTCTTACAAGCCAATGAACTGAAAGTATAGCCGCCTGTAGTGTTAATGTTATCAGACAAATAGTTGTTAGTTACCACCAATATATTTGTCAGTTCTAATTCATGAATGTGATCTCAGTCGAGCCAAGTGCATAAAGTGTATCGTCTTACACAGACGATACACTTTAGCCAAAGTACAGTGTAAAAAAAAATACTCTTAAAAGTACATTTTTATCCAAAAAGTAACTGAGGTGAAGGGGGCTTGAGCCCCTGCCCCTTTTATCCTTGATGCCCTTCGTGCCCTTTTTGAGGTTTTTTTTTTTTATTTTAATTTTTTTTTTTATCTGTATGTCAGAAGGCCTGCTTGTGCCCCTCAGCAATAATATTTAGCTAATTATAATAATTTAACAA
>CAEGAE010004781.1:0-17659 GCA_903067095.1 Girardinus metallicus | reverse complement strand
ATCTATCTATCTATCTATCTATCTATCTATCTATCTATCTATCTATCTATCTATCTATCTATCTATCTATCTATCTAATCTGCAGAAGCATTAACATTCCATTGAGAAGCTAAAAGAAAATCGTGGGCTTAATTTATTGCAAAGAATTAATATGTTAAAATGTTTCTTGGCTGTCTTAACATGTTGGATATATGACATTGAATTTTTTCTTCTTTTTTTTTGCTGTGTATGCAAAGTGCTGTGTGGTAGAAAAATAACACTACAGTCAAACTGAATACATTAAACACTACAACTGCAGTGCTGTGGGACTTGAGGTGGGGTATGCAAAACAAATTTATGTAAATAGCACCATTCAGACACAAGGCTAAGAGGGGATTTTCATAGGAATGGCAGATAGAAAATAAAAAAGCATCAGCTTGCATTCAGTTCAATTAAAAAATATTTTATTTATCCCAAATGGAAATTAAATATCAGTGTAACTCATATTATTCAAGTATTATCAAAAGGTCATTGGATAGTGATGCTGTGGGCAGGAAGGATGTCCATCTTTTTGGTCTGTTCTGTGAAGCTTTCTTTTCAATTTCTCCAGGACTTGGGGTCAAGGTTCAGGTATTGTTTGAGCTTTTGAGACGTTAATCACGGTTATGCATTCTAACAACTGTCTAGAAGTAAGAGCAAAAATCCTTCCAGTTGCAGAGCATTTAGAACCAGAGGTAATAGCTGTCCAAAATTCAACGCCTCAACCAAATAATTGACAAACTAAACTCTCAAAAAATAGCAAATCAGAACTAACTTATGCAAACACACGTCAAACTGTCCAGACCATGTATCTCTTCAACTCTATTTCATCATTATAACTTGGTGTTTGTCAGTCACATAGAATCCTGATAAGAAATATTAATGTTTGTGAGTGTAATGTTACAAAATCATGCTTATTTGTATAGCACATTTCAGCAACAAGGCAACTCAAAGTGCTTTACGTCATTAAAAACACAAAAATCATAGAACACACTGTCAGTAACTGAAACATTACATTTTGCCTTAGGAGGTATGAATATGTTTGCAGGACACTCTGTCTTTGGGAATGTACGTTTGTGTATTATTTATTTATTTATTTGGTTGTTTATTTTGTATTAGCAATTGATGCGTATCATTTTCCCATTCCACTTTTTTCCACAGACAAGAACTGGAAAACGAAATGGCAATAATAAATGAGAGGGTGCAAAAGCTAGGTGAGCTGATACATCTAAAATAATTGTTCCTGGTGATACACTCAACTTGATTGCTGAATTATGTTAATGTATGATTTGGATATTTGATCATTGTTAACAAGTGAAGCTAAGGGACTCCCCGACTATAGCTCTTCAAGATTCTAGATTCATTTTTCACATTCCTTACATTAGAGCCAGCGTCTTTTGTATTCTTGCAGCAGTGCTCACCTATAGCTAGCAACATTTTAATTAACACTTAAATGTTGAGTTATGGGTTACGTATACTAACAAAATGGCAAATTACGAAAGTAATATGCTAATAGCTAATTTGGCTGAAAAGCCTCGTAGGATTATTTTATTAATTTTATAATTGAAACAAAAACAAAACAATAACACTAATCAGTCACAGTTACATTGGAAACTGCTAGTTTCCAAACATTACATGTTAATTCATGTTAAGTTTTTTTCCCTTAGATAAAGAGCTTGCAATGTTGAGAGGAGAGAACCGAAGGAACATGGTGCTGTCAGTGGCCCTGCTTACAATCAGTGCTCTCTTTTACTACGTCTTTTTCTACAATGAGGATGACACATGATGCCACAGAGAACCTCAGAGGAAACTGCTGCTCTTAACAAGCTCAGCTCAGCCTTGTAACAGGATGATTACAGGATGAGCACTTACCAAAAAAAAAAAACCTAAGGACTGAAACATGTTCTTTTTTCTTTTTTTTTTTAAATGAGCCGAAGCATTGATTGAAATGCCTCAGTTCTGCCTCCAGGTGGCATCATTGTCATGTAAAGTTTCTCAAATGGTGCCCTAAAGTTGCCAAAATTTACTGAACTTCCTTAATTCTAGATTCTGTACCATTTTTGAATCCTGTGGACCAACAGTGATAATAAAGCTTGTTGGGTAGATTTGCCTGTGAAATGAATGAACATATTCCTTAGCTTGTTTGTTGTTGTGTTTGTTTAGAAAACCCTTGCTACACATTGGCAGCCTAATTAGCACACTGAATGTAAAGTTTGCCTTATCTTAGCCAGTTCTTAATTACAGTGAATGCATGATTGCCTTTCATGCCAGTGTGTAAAAAAATAGATAAATAAATAAATACGCCTACCAGTTAATGTGCTTGACTTTTTATTGCTTCCTGTATGCATTTAATAAAAAATGACTAAAAAACTGACAAACATACAGAAAAAAAATTATGTTTACTTCAAATATACAATAATGGATTTACAAAAATGTAATTCATTTTTGTAAATAAATTCAGATTTATCCAGTTTTGGAAGTCAGTTGTCAGTTTTTGCATGACATCCTGTGTACTACTTTCTGATCAAGTTGTTTCAGTAATAGCATATTTATAGAGGCTTAAAACTTCTTACAATAGCATGTTTATTAAGAAATTGTTCATATATTGATGTCTAACATTTTATCTCAGTCTTAGGCTGAAGAATGTTGTAGAAAAGATTTCTGAAAATAAATATTAAATCCAGCTTCATTATGATTATATTAGATAAGTAAAAAAGCACAGTAAATTGAGTTGAAATGTCTCGATCTACTGTAGAGTTAAGGAATATAAATCTTGTTCCATGATGCAAAAAATTATAGGGCCAGGTAATACGTGATGGTATTTTCATGGAGTTTCTGTCGAGAAAAAATACAAAATAAAAATAATATAAAATCTGCAAAATCTGAATATTTGATCAGAGCGAATTGTCAATTTGTTCCCGTGGGAGACGTTTTATTGTGTTGAGAAATATTTGTGTGCCCTCCCTCCTACACTCTGTTAGCACCAACGCAGACTTTGTCACGCCTCTGCCTGCTTGCCCTCTTATTCCCAGGGAAAACAAATATCAACAAACCCATTATGCAATCCTTCTGTGGGATTTAAAAGATTATCATCGTCGTCACCATCCCTGAATTAATTTGAATAATCACTTTGATGTTTGGCTAGAGACTGCTTTAAAAAAAACATATTTTACACAAACCAGCCGTATTACTTTTCGATACAGTTAAACTACGTCATGTCTCCGTGTTCACTTAAGAAACTCACGATTTAATGACTGAGGCCAATCAAGTTTGATAAGGGGTAAGACTTAACAAATATTATTTTATATTGCTTTTCTGTCTCTTTGAATTAGTCTTTTTCTAATACAGAAAGATGTTTAAGCTTTCGCTGCAAATTGGAAGTCTAATCTCTGCACTAAATATTCGATATGTGAAGACAGAAAGTAGTCAAATGAGTAAATACAATATTTCCAGTAAGTTTGACATAGTGAAATGTACAGTAATTGTACTGCTTTCATCGAGCTACGCAGTATGAAATGAAACAGGGGTCTTCAACCTTTACAATCCAAAGCGACATTCTAGCCACAAATGTTACATGAGCTTTTTCAAAAAAGACAACTTGGAATTTTTATATTCGTATAAACATCAATTATAGGGAATTCGTTACTGTTCTAAAAAAATCTAGTCATGCAAAGCTGGAAGAGACTTGAAGCAAGCAGTTCTCCACAGTATTGACCCAGGGGCACTGAATACAAATCTTTGACATAATTTTCAAATTTTTATTAGCTCCAAATATTTTAAACTGTCATTTTTCTTCAACTTGTAAGATTGTCATAAATTCACTTACGTTTGTGTGACTAGTTTTGGGAGGCACTGTAATGCCCGAGGCTTTCGAGCTGCAGGTTATCAGTAAAGAACTCACTTTGAAGACTCACCCAGAGTGACATGTACAAATATTTGAAACTAATTTCTCTCAAATCAGCAGCTGTAATAGCAGATAATCATTAGCATTTAAGTCTTTGTGCGCTAGGAGTGCTGCAAGTCATATTCACGAGAGTGTCACGCTGCTTGTGGCTGAATATGCCCCTCCTTGCTTAATTTCTGCATTAGTCACCATTGCTACAGTTAGAAGGGAACAAACTCCCTACAATTTCTCCTTAAAATCGGATGATAGCAGGGTTTAGTAAATTGAGGAGGATATCGGGGTGACGGCACACGATTGATTTGTCATAGAAATGATTTGGAGGAGTGCAACTGCCAGATTATGAAGGACACACTTTTCTACACTGTCCTTTAAAAGTTCAAAGGAGGATGTGTTGAAGTAAACTGATGACAGGTAATCATGTTGGGAGTGAGGTGTGAGTGAATGAGAGCATCTGCTCTCGCTCTATCTCTTTAACCTTACTTTCCTGCAGGTCAAGTTGACCTTTTTCACACATTAAATTATTGCAGATATTTCATTCAGTATTTCAGGTTTGCTTCATTTAGAAGAATAACTGCAGCGGTGTTTTGGGCAGTTTGACACTTCTCTGGGAAATAGAGTTTAATGAGGTTTCTGGGAGAAACTATTGATTGGATGTTTTCTAAAGTTCTGTGCTTTGCGCAGATGATTAAGTGTTTTGATTTTCTATCGTATGTCTGAGAACTACAGCTAATACACAGCAGGTAATAATCAGAATGAAGATCTCAGTGCAAAGAGGTGTTTGGAGGTTAATGATCTTATAAGAAAACAGAAGTTACTTGCTCACACTGTCCTCAGAAAAGAAGTCCTGTGCTGTGGTTAGTTAAACACACATTTCCTCATTTGAAGCTTGAATTTTGAAGGAAATTGTTGGTAAAATATTTGACATCTAAACAATTTACCAAAATCAATAACAGTTTTTAGTAATATTTCAACTATACCAGTATTTAAGGCTGCAGAAGAGAAGATATTTTACTCAAATAAACATTTAAGCACTCGTTTAGGGTGAAAATTGATTCTTTTTTAAACACTTTTTACTTATATTTTCTTATTCTTTGTGACATTTCTGTCAACAGTAACAAATTTCTTGGTTGAATGAAAATCATTTTAAATCCAAACATCTAAGTTGATCAGTAGTATGGATAACTAAGGTCATAAAATTATTGTAAAAATCATTTTCAGTTCTTGGTGAAGTACAAATGAAGATGTCATTATGTCATGTTGTTCAGTGGGTTTTTACAACGTTCTCCTTTCCATAGTCAGCATCAGCACCAAGCAGAACACAGCCAGACATTCTCAATTTTTATTCATATTTTTTGACTCACTGGCTCAGAAGCTGCTCTCCCTACAGATGGAAAACACCATGGCATTTGAAGATGTTCTGCCCGACAACTCATGCATAAATATTTATAGATCTTTACTGAAGAACATAATTCAAGTTTGGAGTATGAGCACTCCCATTCCTTCCTGATCGTGCTTCTTGACATTTCGCACAGTTATAAGAACATCTTTATTGCAAAACCTTTTGGATAGGTGGATGCAAAGATGCAGAATTGTTGATGCAGAAGCTTGCAACAACAGCAGGAGCATAGACATGATGAGTCAGAGAGGAAGTCTTGAATCTTAATGAAGCTGTCCAGATTGGGAGCGCTTCATGGACGTTATGTAGAATATGAAGTACATTGCATGTGAAGCGGTGAAGCTCAAGTTGACTATCTTGTGTTTCTCCTGTCCTGTCCTCTTGCTTACGAAAAGGCATATTCGGGTTTTTTTTGGTTTTTTTTTAGAAACAATATTAAATTGTATTTTGACTTTTGTTTGGTTTCAATAGATTAGATCGTAAATGTGGTTATCCACTACATTTGACTTTTATTTTGAAATTTAGACCTCATTCTGAATCCCCTTCCTCTTCTTTTTACATCTGCCCCATCTTGGGAAAAATACCGCTTCCTTTCCCTAGCTCTTTAAATCCATCTTTACTACAGGAAGGATAAGCCCCCTACTTATTCTACTTATTCCAGTTTGCCATCAGGCTTGCTCAAGTTCCCTCTGTTCCAATCACAATAAGCCTGAGAACAAAGTGCAATGAACCAGTCCAATGGCATTTTATTAAACACTACAAAAATGTATTAAAACAATTCTGAAATGCTTTGTGAGGATGAGGCAGTTGTCAGATTGTACTTTGTTGCTGGTGGATGATTTTGGTTTTTGATATAGGCAAAATGGGCAGTTTCCCAGGGCAGCAGTAGCATAGGGACGAAGGTTGCACAAAGACACCAGATTGAAAAAAAAAACTAACTTGTTGATAGGCCCTGCTTACATTTGATTTACTTTATTATATTTTTTTTTAAAAAGAGTTTGGCTTTAACAACTTCATGCTGAGAATAAGAACACTTGCACTATCACTATTGATTTCACACATAGCTTTCTGCTGCTTTCCAGTTTTTTTCTGTTTCTATCTTGAGATGGAGTTCAATATTCCTCTGAATTTTTTTTTCTATCTTTTATGCATTTTGAGCAGGCAGGACTAAGAGTACCCAAATGCAAACATAGCCACTGCAGGTAAGTACAGAAACTACAATGAATGTGAAAAACAAAAGGCCATGTGAGGCAAGGTTCAATTAGTCCAAAATTCTATATAGACACAAATCCAAAGAACATCAAACATTACTGATGATGAGCAAACAGGTGATTATCTACGGCTGACACAGACATGGCGAATAGAGGCTGGGTAAACAAGCCGGGTGTACAGGCAAATTATATATAGTGGCTGACGGGAGCTAGGATTGTCTTCCAAAAAATTTGTGAAAAAGACAAAAACTACGTCCAAATGAACAAAATAAATATGAGTTATGAGACAAAAAGCATTTCCAATGATATAAAATACTGAAAAAATAGCAATAAAATAAAAACTAACTGAAGACAGAATTGAAGCTTCAGTCTCCTACCTGTTCCAACTTTTTTTTTCTGTTGTCCATGGATGTTACATGTACACTCACCAGCATTTCCAGAGCTTTCCAAAAACTTGGAAAATATCAGGTTGTAGAGTGTAAGTTCTTAGGATCTTTAAAAGACATCTAAACCCCTCTTCAAGTCAACCCTGTATTGCTTTTGTGTTTGCTTGATGTGAAAACAATAGCACAATTATTTTCTGCACCCAGAAATATTTTCCCACAGGCTTGGAATGTTAAATATGATAGTTTACCAACAACATTTATTAGAATTAAATGTTAAAACACTGACAAAAAATACAGAGAAGCCTCAAGCTGCAGTGTGCAATTTGTGGGAGGGGTTCCTGTTTGACCCTATCCCCTTTTTTTTTTTATTGCTACGTTTGACACCAGCGCCACCTATTGACACAATATGGATGTCTTTCTTTTCCTTTTTCTCACATATTCTTCTTGGAGAATTTTTTTTTATTGCAGTAAAAAATATGTTGTAATAAAACCTATAAACCTATTTTTAACTTTTTAATCAAATATTAGTTACTGTATACCACAAAACAATAATTATGCTGTTAATCATGTTGTTAATTATGTTTTTTTGATTCAGTCAACTCAACTATCATTACACTTTGTCCAAACTTACCCTACATAGAGCACACTTATGCCTACTAGAACCATCTAGTTAGGGAAGACCTTCTGCCCCTTTACTTGTAGCTGAACCTCTAAGACAAACATAGTTAGGAGCAGAGAGTACAGTGGTTAAACAGCATGATGCTGAGTGCCCATAATACTTATTAAGCTCAGTGTAGCTTGAAAAATTTCTCTTAGTCTCACTTACTACGTCACAAAGTGTTTTTCTGAGAAAGTAGAGGCTGAAAGGAACAGTTTATGGCTGCTGCTTTCTCTCTCTCTTTTTCGCAGACATACTCTGATCTTTACACGTTTTTCTTGCACGCCGCACACACATCGCAGACTGGATTCAGGCAGCACATACACACCTACCTTCAGTCTGCTAATTCAGTAATGACAAATCTTTGCAGGTGCCAGGCTGCTAACAAGCATACTCAAGCAACTCAGTCCTCTGCCAATTTGTGCCTACACACCGACACACACAACAACACAAACAGCATCTACTGGCAATCAGAAACATGCCTCTGAGAGAAGCATAAAATCTGTTTTTCAATAAAAGCTTTTAGGATTTGTAAACTGGTGGGCGTGGGTATTACTCATTTTGGGGCCCTGAATCTGTTTTCAGAGTCCCTTTATGGTGACTTGTCATCCTGTTTAGGGGATATAAAGCATGTTTTGATATTACGGTAAATTCTTGAAACTAAATGCTGCAAGGAGTTACTGTAATATTTAAAAATGGTTATTTGAAGACATATAAAAGAGTTGCTTCCTCTTTTGTAGTGTACAAGTTTCACTTCAATTTTTTCAAAAGTTGTGAGATTGTTTAGGATGAATTCATCAATATCTTTTTCTTTATACGGTGATCATTCAGTCAGATCGTTATGTTGAGTAATTTTCAATGTGGCTTTTGCTAAAGACAAAACTTAAAAATTATGATTATGACAGGCCCAAAATACAATGCTGTTAACATTTTTTCCTTCCCTTATAGATTTATTCTTACTGTTTCTTCTCAGATTTAAATGATTCAGATCATCTGATAACTTTTAGTATTAATCAAAGTTAGCTGGAAGGATTATAAAAAGGAGTTTTCAAATGTTGATGTGATTTATTAAGGGAAGGAAAGTCACCCAAGCCAACTTGACCCCTGTGTATAAAGGCTCTACATGAAAAGTAAACTGAGTTAAAACCGTTCTGCAAAGATAAGTGGCCTTTATATCCCCACTTAGAGTTAAATCAAGACATTTTTTGCAATTGTTAACATATCCTCTGATGTTGTTTATGTTTATGCATGTGCCTTGATTATTGTAAAATCAAAGATGTACATATGAGTTGGAGAGTCACTCTAATGTTTTTCGTGATCCTCAGAAAGCTGTTTGTGAAGAAAGAGATTAGAGATTGGAGCAAACATTTCTTTTCCAGCTGTGTTATCTCTTATCACTTGTTTATACGACTTTCCTGGGAGATCATATCCATATAAATAGGAAAAGAAAAACCAGTAAGGGAGTAAAAGCACCTGTTTAAGGGATTACATAATTCATAACACCTAAGCATTTTCCATCAAACTAATGATGAAGTCAGTAATAGTAATGTTTCTATGGAGAGCATTTGCTATAGCCCTGTAATTATGTTATTAATGAGGGAATCATTTGACTGTGTACTTTAGTGATTGCCCAAAGAGTCACTCAGGTCTCAGTCAATCCAGCATTACATAATTCAAACACAGCCACCGGCTTCTGTTTCGTCTAATGGATGCTATGTTCAAGAAGTACGTGATTTATGATCTCTATATACCAATAAAAAATGTGGTTATTTTTCTGTATTGTTGGATCAACGAAAATATTAAGAGATCTTGCAGCACAAATGCTGAAAGGCTGCTCTAGTTGCAAAAATTATCTGGAGCAGAAGAAAATAAAACAAAGTCATTTATCATGTGGCGGCCATGTTGGATTTCAACTGTGACTAATGGAGAAAAAAACACACGAAACTGAGTAAGACTACTTTTGGGTCAAATGACCTTTTGATGGAAATCACTCATTAAGGAACATGAAACACTTTCTTTTAAACAGCTTTGAGTCATGTACCAAAAAGCACAATTAAAGTATTGTCAATAAATTGGACCAATTCTGGTTTTACCCTGATTGAATTATTAGTACAGGTAGAACTAGTTTGAACTGCTTTTCTTTTATTGTAGATTTCAATCATAATATATGATAAAGGATAAAACTGATTAAATAAACCTTTTTTTCTGAAAATGACCTGAATTTGATCTAAAGGTTTTATGCCATATTGTATGTCAATATGATGCTTTCATTTGATTCTCTTATATAATAACATCAGGATAGCAAATTTCTGAAAAATGACTATTCAACATGACAACTTATAACTGCATGTCCTGCATGTTTTACTACTTTTTAAGATTTCAGGCAGCTGGTTCATTAGCAGGGCTCTGCAGAACTTTGACAAGGTAATTAGACTACAGTAATTTAATCCAGCTACACTGTCTTTGGAGCAAAGACAGTGTAGCTGGACACTCATACTATAGCTGGTTCATCTGGTTACTTTTAAAGCATTGTAAAGGTGTAGTTTTTACCTGATTCAGTGGAGGATCAAAAGAGACATCTGTTGAGGTAAAAAAAAAAACTGAGTGAGTAAACATGACCTCCTCTCTGATTGGCCAGGCCTCAGTTTGTGGTCTATTAGCGGTCTTTAGTGTCCCTCACCTTTCTCCCACTTAATGTTCTGCCAAGAACTGACAGAAAGCAGCTTTGATACTGGAGGGTGTTACAGAGAAGGAGACATTTATTAATGCTGCGTGCGAGCTACTGTCAAATGTATTTAAAATGGTACTTTCCACCAGAGATTAAACACGAAGTACAGGAAAGAGGAAAGAAAGGAATGAAAACAACAAAGGCAAGTTTGAGTTGTTCAATAATGTTCACAAGAAACCCCAGAGGCCTTCAATGAACCCCATCTAAAGGCAGTTTGATTTTACTGGATTTTATTTAAGGGTGTCAGAGTAAAAAGACTGGATGCACATTAGCCTTTCTTTAAATTTACTTGTAAAGATAGTTTGAATCCATGTATTGTTATCCTTCCACTGCACAAGACCTTGTGCAGTGGAAGCTGTTCGTATGTCATATAAAATCGTGTGAAAATTCAAGGAGCCTTAATACTTTTACAAGTCACTTTAAGTATACCATAAAGACAAAACAATATAATCTATGGTAGAAAAGAATGAAGAGATCAGTTGCTGTACCCTGAAGCAACAAAAAAACAGAAGTTAAAAATTTCTATCAAAAGAGTTGCTGTGTTTACCAAGCGCATCTTAGACTGCTGCTGATATTTTTTAAAAAGAAAATTCATCAAATCCTCCCACATACTTGTTCAATCTTGTTGCTAAACACCACTTTATTGAATTCAAGCATTTCAAGTAGGGTTTACCTATTTCTCACTATTCAACTTCAGGGTTACTGGGACCTGAATTGTGTTAGAAATAGTTTGATAAAATCAGGTGTAAAAACATTTCTGAGGAATAAATTTCAGATCTCCTGCTGTTAAGCACCGATTTCGACCCCCTTTGGCATGCTGATGCCTCTCTGCTACCTGTTTAAACAGCGTGCCAGATAAAGCACCGTGTTTGTGGCTGCAGAGTCTTAGAACAGGCAAAAGGCTTATTATCATTGCTGGCCATGCTTTGTCACACACACATCCACGTGCCTGCTGCCGCGTTGGCCCTGAGTCATAGCTGGGCATGCTAAATAGATGAGAGTTTAAAAAATAAAACTCTCACTGATTATATGATGTGCAGGCACGTTGAGTGTATCATGTCTCATAAATTCAACTAAGTACTAAATGTATTGCCTTAATTTAGATATGTTTAACCACTTTATTAGATTGTAAAGCAAATGTCTGCACATTCTATCAAATAGCACATTTTCAGTTCTTATATTTCTCTTGGTTATTCTGCCTCAAACACTCATGTTCACACACAAGCACACTGAGCAAACATGATTTGAATGTGTCTGGCTGTCAATTTAAGCTATTTTCCAGGACCTGCTTTCACAGTGGGCTATTAGTCTATCCAAACAGACCCACCTGGCAGAAAAAGACAAAAACAAGTCACAGGAATCAAAAAAACATCCAACAGTGAAGACACGGGATGGCGAGAAGGCAGGACTTTATTCCTTTGTTTGATACAAAACAGACTTCTTTGACAATACAATACAAAATAGAAAAAATGGCACAGGATGCACACAGGTTTAAAACATTTAGACACATCCAAAGTCAAACAATACTGCTTTGGTATTAAAAACAAAACACTCAATAAAGTGCAAAAATATTTTCCTCTTTTTTTTTTTCTCAGTTAAATACATTCACATATTTGTTGTCCTTTTTTAATAACAAGAATTCTTGTTCACAGCATTTCTAACAATTCTGAACTTGTTTCGAGACATATTAAAGTGCAGGTACGGAATCCACGCCCCATTTGTGTCTGAAAAGCATTCACACTGTCGGCAGTAAGTCAATTGTCTGGCTTGTCTTTTTGCTCTGTCTCTTCTAACAAACACACACACATTCCTCCAAAAACATCAGAAGCACCTTTTTAGACCTCACTTGGTGACCTAGAGCGATAAGACCCGTTGGCCTGAAAGCAGCCACACAGAAGCATGTAAATAGAGCGTTGGATCTCAGAGTTTCTGTAGGCGTAGATGATGGGGTTGATCATAGAGTTATAAGTTGCGGGCAGCAGCGTAGCATAGGTGTACACTGATGGATACTCCCTCTCACCTACAAGGCAGTAGATGGCAAATGGCAGCCAGCTGGCACCAAAAGTCCCCAAGATGATGGCTAAAGTGGACACCCCCTTTTTGGTGGCAACATAATGGGATGTGGCGAAAAAGTGCTGCTGCAGGGCGATCTGGTGTGCGTGTCGGCACACAATCTTGCAAATCTTAAAGTAAAGGGTCAGCATGAGCACAAAGATAGCAAAGAAAGACGTGGCTAGGAGCATAACGTTGCTCCGGGTCAAAGGGCGGACAATGCTGCAGGAGGCTGGCTCGTGCAGGCAATTCCAGCCCAGCACTGGCAGCAGACCCAGCAGCAGAGACACCCCCCAGGTCACAATTAGCATCAGATGCACGCACTGCAGCGTCTTGTCTGAGAAATACGTCAGGGCATTGTAAAGGGAAAAGTAACGGTCCACGGTGATAGCTAGGAGGCTGCTGATGGATGCAGTGAAAGATGCTACCAGAAAGCCCACCGTGATGAGGCTGATAGTCTCGTCGGAGATGACATACTGGAACACAAAATTGAGGATTAATCCCATGCCAGCCAGCAGGTCTGCTGTGGCCAGGCTCCCGATCAGCACAAACATGGGAGTCCTCAGTGTGGGAGTGTAGAAGATGATTGCTACCACGATAGCGTTCTCGCAGGCGATGACGGTGCCTGACATGCAGAGCATGATGTCCCATGGGTTGACAGGGAACTCTAAAGGAGCGGTGGACAGTTCTAAGCTGCCGTTGTGTTGCTCCAAAGACTCTGCCTCCATCCATGGGACGGGTTCTCCGGCTGCAGAGTCATTCACAACCAGGGACTCGTTCATAGCTCCACACTGCCAAAGAGTAAGAGCAAGGTTGTTTTTAAGGAAACTGTCATTTTATCATGAATTTACCTTTACTTGGTAGAATATGGGGAGTTCAAAATGAAAGATTTTGTTAAAGGGTTGCAATGGCTTTAAAAGGCGTTTCAACATCAGTACTGTTAATTTACAACGAAACATAATCTCAATGTCCTTTTAAAGACAAACAGATCCAACTTCTAACCAGAAATGTAGAATCAATTTAGTCCCAAAAAATTTAAATCACATAGAAAGATTGAAATTATATGACATAAACTCCAATTTAATTCTGATTTTAATGCTACGCAGTAAAAACTCTGTTGATCAAATAACTGGTAGTTGGTAAAAAAAGTTGTCTAAGCAACACAGCTTAGACAACTTTTTTCACTAACTTTGCAGCAATTCCTCATACTAAGCTATAAAGTGCTTCAAGCTGAGTACTACACTAAATTTAACAAAGAACACAATCATCCAGCAGCATATGTACAGAACAAGCGAATATTGAACTAAGCAATTCCCAAAGTGATAATAGGAACATGCACTATAAACCTCTATTAGAGGAGAGTAATGTGAAATTTTTCCATAAAGTTTACTTTGATGTTGTTCTGTATATTTAAAGCCGTGATTTAAATCACTCCAAAATGCTTTCTTTAGAGATAAATAAAACAGCTGCTTGAGATTACGCTCTACAAAACATGTAGATGCCCATCATTTAAATTCATTCTTCTCTAGTAGATTATATAGACAAACCTTTCAAATTCAAAGGAAAATAATCCTAAAATGTTTTTTGAGATTCTTTATATATATATATATATTAAAAAGTAGGTTGCACAGTAACTTGGCATATCTTTTCATAGTGCTAGTGCGCCAGCAGAGGAACTGTCCCTGGTCCTGAAAGATCAGTCTCAAAAAGTTAGGGTGCTTCTGAGCTTAAAGATTAAAGCTTGTGAAAAACAGTCCTAAATGTTTTAATAGCCACCCCACTCTGTTATTCTGACAGGAAAAAAAAAATCACTTCAATTTCAGAAAAAAATAAATAAATCACGTCACGTGTTCTGCTTGCATTTCTCTACATTATGTTTGTAAAAAGATTCAACTCCCACAGTTCTCACTCTGATATTATCTGAAGACAAATAATATAAAAGATAATAGAAGGATTCTATTTTTCAGTCTGTGGTATTTAATAAAAGACTTAGACAACCTACCTTTCTGACAAAGCCGTGTGAAGTGGAGTTGTCGTTCAAATCGAGATTCAAATCATAAAGAGGTGGAGAATCAAAGTGCTTGGGTCCCTCTCAGGTGAAGCCCTTGATCTTGTTGTGCTTCCCATGCATGGGACACACACCCAGGGCAGGAGCGCTGTGAAGCATTGGCTGCTGTTCAGCTCGATGGAAAGAGGTGAGTGTGAGGAGGCGGAGGATGAGGAGCAGTATAGAGGGGAGAGACAGAGTCATGCAAGGAGCGCTTCAAACTGTGGAGACGGCAAACGAGAGAGAGGGGGAGGGAGACGGAGAGAAAGAGAAAGAGGGAGAGAGCGAAACACAGTACTGGGCTCTCTGTCCTTCCCCTTGGATTAATCCAGCAAACAGAGTCATAAAAAAACTCCAGACAGGTTCTAGAAGGGACTGATGGATATCTGATTTGAAGCAAACACTTAAAATGTTCCTTTCCATTCAACTCTGTTGGCGATTCTGAGGAGCCCATTGTGTTTGAAGCAACAGAAATCCATCTCTACATGTCTTTTTTTTTTATATTATAAAGTAACAATACACTCTTACTTTAACTATTATTAAAAATAAGAACGTAACTAACTTTAATTTTAAAGTAAATGACTTTATTAGTTGGAGTACATATTCTACTTAGGGAAAGTGCAAGGGTGGAACTGCATATTCACATCATGAAAGTAAAATCAATAAAACTGCAGCAACATCTTGTTGAATCTGTCCTATGAAGAACTGTAACTATGGGTAACTGTAGCAGCAAGGTGTACCTAATAAAGTGACCACTATCTATATGTGTTGTGAAATAAACTTTTCAGTTCTTTCTCTGTGTGTGAGTGGTGCATTTGAAATACCTACTTCATGTGGCAGCGTAGTTTATTCATGAATCATATATTGCAGAAATAATTTAAGTACGGTATAGCATAAATTCAAACAGTTACATGCTTTTACTTTTATTGTGTGAAAAGAGTGCATTATTTCAAGCTAATCAGTGAATGCTAATTCTAGTGAATGCTGAATTAAAATAGAGAGGATGGAAAGAGAGCCAAAGCAGCAGTAAAGCAATATGTAAACTAGCTTCGGTTTCCTGGTAACAGCGGTTTGGTCAACCTCTGTCAAGCTTGGGGGCTGCAGAAATCTTTATTCATGAGCTGAGTAGTCACATGAAGCATGTAATATTTTATATCAGAGACACAAAACTCCAAACAGAATAAAAAAAATGCACAAGTCATTTTTATTTGCCTTGCTAGAATGCTAAATGTAGCCCAAAAATGCCACCAAAACCAAAGTACTCCACTGCTAAATCCAAATATTCAACCTCTGCTCTATTTTAGAGGGGCTTTCCCGTAATGAGCTCAAAAAAAAAAAATATCCGTAGCTGTTTGCATTTATTCACCCACACCAATGTGCTCTGAGAGAGGTCTCAGGGTAATGAGACATCTGCCATTAGGAACAGAAAAACAGGACTATTTCATGAAAAGCCTCCGTTCCATCAAAACAGTCCATTTTTGGGAAGCAAACCTCAACTGTCAACAGCGTGCAAACACAAACAGTAGAGCAGTACAAGGGGGCAAACACCTGTCTATGTAAACACAAGGCAGTGACTCACCCTTCAATGGAGGAATGCCCTTCTAATGATATTTAACAAAAGCAGAATCCGAAGATGTCTCTAATAGGAGGTGAAAAGGTCAATAACAAGAGCCTGCTCCCTCAGAAAATTTAAATAAAGAGACAACTCAGAGTGCAGGTGATAAGTTTATGCTTAAGTAGTGGGTGAACAGATTTAGTGTAAAAAAATAAAAATAAAAAATTGCATGGACAGGTGGATGCAGAAATGGGCTTGGTGGGTACAGCAAAAACGAAAATCTGTCCTTGGTGACTAAATAGAGACACGGCAGAGAAATAACACTTCAATTTCACTCAGAAAATTGACCTACTTCCTACCTAAAAAGCTGCTGTACTCACCCAAGGAAACTTGTACTCTTTATGCAACACATCAATCATACAAATTGGATGGCTCCATCACTAGAGCTGTCACATAATTAGATAAGAGCTCCTGACCCACTGTTCAGTAGTGAGTATACAGTAAAAGCTATCATGACCCAAATTCTACAGAATTTCCATCATTTAACCAGCAAGATTAATACAGATATTAGCTATAAGTAAATAATGTTTATGCTTTTAAGCACAAGCGGTAGAAAGTGGCAGTTCTTGCATAAATGCCCCCCTGAGAGCCCCTCTTTTAGTTGCTGAAAACATGGGAGGTCATCTAAAGTTTTTGGGTATTGTCCTATTCTCAGCAGTAAGCTGACAGCAGCAACTCTCCATTGACTGCAAATGCTTTAAAGAAATAGAAAACTCGTCGAGGTGCAACAAACACAGAAGTTACATATATACTTCTGTGTTTATATATATATATATATATATTTTTTTTTTTTTTAATTTATCTATCCGATTCTTATGTGGCATCCTTTTTAACGCCCCCCCTGGTTCACAGCCTATATGGTCCATGTCAAAGACCACCAATGTTTTTGGATCACAATGGATGCTCATCTGTTCTATAAAAAAAAATTCTATGAGAAGGCCCAAGAAGATAAATATTTTTTTTTCCCTTTTATTAGGGTAGTTGTGTTCTTGCTAATCAAAGTTTTTATGTGCTTCTTTTTATTCAAAGTCTAGATCGCTAATTTTCCTTCTGTATAGTTTCATCTCTCTGAGGTTAGGAATCACTCTGCTTTCAAAACTGGAAAACATATAAAACAGGACAATCATCACAAGTGTACACAATTTATTGATACAGTCTTGTTTCATTATACTACATAAAGTAAACTTTGAAACTTTCAGATTAGGTTACAATAATATGGTATAAAAGTATTTGTAACTCTTGAACATTTTCACATTTTAAAAAAGCCCATGACAACTCTGGTAGAGCTGCAGAGATCCTCAGCTTCGATGTAATTGTTGACTGTTAGTTGTGAACTTCACAAATTCAGCCTTTATGAAAAAATGGCAAGAAAAAAAAATTGTGAGAAATTCTGTACATATAAACTAATAAAATATAGGCTCACCTTTTGTATGTGTGAGTTATCACGGTAGAGGCGGGGCATCATTTGGAGAGCAGATCGCGCATGCGTTGATTCCACAGTGACGTTTGCTTCAAGTTGGGTATTGGAGCCCCACGGTGTTAGCTGCTTTTAGCTCAATGCTAATCCGATTTTTGAACGCTAATTTCGGCCAGCCGTTCTCTACCGCTCCTTCCTCAAGCACTCGGCGGTTCACTTAGGGCTTA
>CAEGAE010004777.1:0-12281 GCA_903067095.1 Girardinus metallicus | reverse complement strand
ATATATATATATATATATATACATACATATATATATATATATATATATGTGTGTAATTTTTAAATTGTACACCAAATAAAGTGTTTCTGTTTTTGAAAATGCTCATTTAAATCCTATAGATCTTATGCAAGGACACGTCGTAAAACCAAATAAAAAAATAATTTGTTTAACTTTGAATAAAAGTTATTATTGTTTTTCTTAAATCCTAACATATTAATCTGATAATAGATGTGTATTTATTATCGTTCAACATCTGTTGTGTTATGTTTTTGTTGACCACTAGAGGGCACAAGAGAACAGAGGTACAATGAGCATTTCAATGAAAAATTGGAATTAACTAAAACTCACACAGAGCGCTAAGTGCAACGGAATATTTTTATGCATATTCATTTGAAGTTGATTGCTTTGTAAATAGGAGCCAGGTGGAAGAGCTGATTTTAAGAAAATAAACTAGTTTTATTTAAACAAGTAATCCTCTTTAAATCTTTAAAAGCAAGAAAGTGTTTCGGTCTTTGTCCTTTATTCAAACAATTAGCCATTGTATGGGTATAAGCTGTGACTTCACAATCTCCACTTAAAAAATAACAATGAATCATATGAGGGTGTTTTACCTGTTGAAAGAGCCTCTCCTAATATAAAAAACAGCTGGGATATTAAAAAGGTATAAGAAACCAGTAAGTTGGCAATGCTGCCTGTTCTGGAGGACTTATGTTTGCTTTTCATCAGCGAGAGAAAGAATGGAGGTCTTGGTAAGAAATGGGGGAGACTTTAAAGACATGCAGGTGATCATGAATGACCCAAACACAAAGCTTTCTGCCCCCGACACCTGGGTGAGGAGCACAGAGGCCACACAGAGCAGAGAGGGAGCCAGGTGGAAGAGCTGAAAGCTAATCATCAGCAGCATGCCTGCAGGGCAGCTGCAGCACAAAACCTTCACAGAGGCTTGTTAATAACATTTCCCTCACTGTGAGCCAATAACTAGTGTGTGTCACTGTATTATTGCTCTTGTTCTAGATGCATCTCTGACGTTTATGTAAAACAGAAACAAAAATAAACTGCAAATCGGAACCATTTTGGAAATAAATTATTATTTTTTCCAATATGAAAGACAAAATGACTCTATTATAGGCCTGTGCATCACAATCCAAGAAGATTGGAGGATTAAGGTTTATGACGACAGCGCAGAGTAATAATCCCTATCAGTGTTAAGCAGTTATAGCATCTTCTACTGAGGGTCAGAAGAGGAAACGGGATCCAAAAATGCATTCATTCAATCAAAACAAGGAGAAAAACATGGGAAATAAATCACAAATACATTCAACTTTAAGTACAAACATTAGAAGTATTCATTTGCTTTATATAAATAACTCTTGATGAGGCAAAATATTGACCATTAAACTGCAAAAATAAGAATATTTAGTTGAAGTAACAAAAGTTTTCTTCTATAATGTCAGTTTTATTTATTCAGGTTTTAAAAGCTTTGTCTATACAAAAAAAAAGAGTCTGTGACAAATGAGATTTAGTAGAAGAAGAAAAAAGTAATCATTTGATAAATAGAGGAGGCTGTTTTCTGTAAACACAGTGTTACAACCACAACCTTGTAATCTGTTGTTATGTATGCATGGAAAGTAAAATCATATTTATCTTTTTTTTCCTTTTTAATTGTAACTTGCAAAAACATCTGAAATTACTTGATATAAGGTAATCCTGAAGAACTGGATGACAGTTTGATTATTAAGTTAGCTAAAATGTCTTTTTTTGCAATGATTATTCCATGTAAAATTCATTTTGAAAGATGAAGGAATGACACAAAATTCAGTCTAACTTTCATGGTGTAAGACATAAACCTGGTGGGGTTTTTAACTTTAACAACACCGGTTGATAACAGTGTATTTTTCTCAATTTTATTCATTCAAGCACGAAAGGCACCCGATTTCAGGCTACAAACCCGAATAAGTACAAAAAATAAACAGTTTAATATTCCACTCCACATTTTATGCGATAGTCATACTGGACTTTTACTATAGATTTGGAGCGAAATCTCTTGTTTCTTCAAACTTCTGCACAATCACAACTGCTCTAAGTGACACTTTCATTATGATCAGTTTAAAAATCAAAAATGAAGTTTCCGTTTTGAGTTTACCAACCTTTGATCTCAGAATTCAGTATTGGATACCATGTGTGTAAAAGAAAGAAAAGACTATGTATTTGAACTTTTGGCAATTTAAATCACTAAATTACTTGAGTAAATAATACTGGAAATCAGTTTGTCACGATGTTATTTTAGTATTTAGTTACACGAGATACTGAGTCGTGTGGCTAATAACACTTAGCCTGGCAATGCTAATCTCATTGGTTTTTGACTTGCAGCTGTAGTTTAATTCTACTGGATGTTTTGTCAACTAACGATTCTAGTTTTGACTTCCAGGAAAAGTAGAAAAGATTCTGATGGCAGCTGTAGAGGAGTTGAAATCCCACAGGGATGGGAAAATCTGTCAACAGGACGATTATTAGTCATACGCTCCATAAATCTGGGCTTAATGGAAGTGAAAAACCACCGCTGAAAGAAAGCCATAAGCCATTTGAAGGACACAGTAAGCATATCATAAATTGGGTCAGTAAAGACCAGAAATGTGTGTTTTTGCATGGGGGAAACGCAAAACACAGAATCCCCATGTAGTGAAACATAGTGGTGGCGTCATCATGGTGTCTGAACACATTTCTGAACCAGGATCGAAAAAGCTGTAAAAGGTTGTGTAAAGTGGGATGAACCTACATACAGAGTTATTTTGTAACCTATTAGACTCCGCAAGACTTAAAGCCAGATCAGAAACACGCTTATAGCAAGGTGAATTAAATGGAGTGGTTTGAATTAAAGAGTATTTATGTACTACAGCAGTCTATAACTAAATGTAATAAATAATCTGCACCAACACTTGGAGATTAGTGTTCGTAGATGCACTCACATTTATTGACCCGAATGTATCTAAGAAGTGCATTGGATTTTTATGTTATTTATATTAATTATTTTTATTTTGGTCAAACCCTAAATTTCAACATAACTTTACATTTCGGTCCATCAGATGGATCAAATGATGTTTTGATCAGTTACTTTTTTTGCCTTTTTTTATACCAAATATAATTTTACTCTTACTAGAGTAATGTTTTTGAGTGGCTACTTTTTACTTTTACTGGAGCAAAAATATGTTGAAGTAGTGCTATTCTTATTTGAGTAAATTGTTTGGGTGACCCATCTCTGTCACTGGCACATTTCTTTAAATCAGAAGATGTTATTTTTAACAACTGCACTGTATATTTTTGTTTGTTTGTTTGTTTTTGTTTATATATAGATGCTTTGACTTGCCTGCCACTGTACTGAATTTCCCTATTCTATTCTATTTTATTCTGGAACATTTTTTAAACATCCGTCGCAGTTCTGCACTACTTTATATTCTAGACAATTACATAAAACGCACTAAACCTAGAACTGACTTGGGAAAATGTGTAAAACTTATACATACTTAAGGTGATATTGCGTGTTTTATCAGTTGGATGGGGAAAACACTTTGTTTAAGCATTGGTTGAAACCCTAACACTAAGAAATATTAAGGTAATTTTGACGTAAAACTGATTTTTTCGGTCACTATGAGCCAACTGTAAACGACAGCCACGACAGTTGGTGGGAGCCAACCAACTGCCAAGCGGATGATGTTTCTTCATTTTCCTGACCGTTACCTGTCGTCAGCCGGCTCATCACTGTGATATCCCTCCGCCCCGCGCGGCCGGGAGCCCCGCCTCATGATGCTTACACCAAGCCGGGGAGGAGGAGCCAGGTAGCAGACACTGACACGTAACAGTCCTGCGTAGAATTTAAGGAAGAAGCTGCATCTTTTCTAAAAAAACTCGCTTTGATACAGCTGAGTCTCTCCAGACTTGATGAACGACCGAGCTGTCCCGTCCCAGAAGCCCCGTTAGAACGGCCTCCGGAAGCGACCGAAGCGGGACTAGCAAGCAGGAGCGGAGGGAGAGCCGACGCTTAAAATGAGATTTTCAGTGTTTATTTCTGTCCTGCGGTCGCTCGGCCCGGTGGTAATCGGCATTTCATTGGGCTTCACGTTGAGTTTGTTGAGCGTGAGCTGGACGGAAGAAGCGTGTCCCCTGGAGGGGAAGGAGGGCGAGGATGTGGCTTCGGGTCAGGATGGACTCCTCAAAGGAGCCCGAAAGCCCAGCTCCATTTCCACTGGCAACGATGTGGAGTCCGAAGAGGATTTCGAGCCAAGAATAGTCCCATACAAACAAGTCCAGCCGAGTGCTCCAAAGAAAGTTTTCAGGTCAGTTCAGGGTCACCGTTCAATCTGGATTTCCATGCACGCTTCAAGTAATTTTATAGTGGTCTGTAATTTACTTAATACGAGGACTAGTTGATGATAAATCATGTCAGACCCCACATGGTGCAGATGTACAGGTGTCACAGTCTGGCCTGTAATTATGGGAGTATTAAGGTAACAACAGGCTAGTAATAACCAGGGGCGACCCCAGAAAGTTTCAGAAGAGTTGGCCATATGGGGGCCAGTGCCAAAACAAATGATTGTAACTTTGTTTCCATAAAAAGTGGGATTAAAATGGCCATTATTAACTTGGTTTCACCACACACAATAAATATTCATACATTTTTATTTTCAACCACTTTAAATAGCAGTGTTAGTGAAGTCATTTTTTTTTTTTATATTTTAGAAAGACAAAAAGGAGGAGATATTTTCTGAGCTTGCAAGTTAAAAAAAAATCGCAACAAAATGGATTCTGATCAATTCTTATTTTGTGTGCAAAGTTGTTTTGATGGTGTGTTGAAAAATATCTTTAAATACTGAAAAAAAACCAACTTTAATTAATATAGTTTTGGGTTTAGTGTAAAAACAGGAGAGCTACAATGTTATAAAAGTTATAAAAGCATAAAAATTTTAGAAGTTGTGATCCAACATAGCAAAAAAAAAAAAAATGCTACTTCAAAAACAGCGACGCTGCCAGGAGTTGCTCAACAAATGATATTTGAGGGCCGTTCTGCTGTTTTCATAGTTGGAATAAACATCAGGTCATTTATTTTATTACATAGTGATGATTGTTACTGTAGAATCTGATATTTTAAAGTGGAAAAGGCACAAAATATTCTGACTTAAGAGAAAAATAATCAACTTGCATTATTTTTTTCAGACAAAACAAGAGTTAAGTTACAAAACTTAAACAAATTAACTACAGGATAATAAATAAACATCTGTTTACTGTTCAGTTGATTTGAAAAAATCTGGTTGTCTTCGCGTGTATCAAACACGGTTTTGTCAGACCAAAGCTTCAGCAGTATATGTTCAACTTTTAACTTTTAAGCAGACAAATGTGTTGTTCCTGTTCGAATCCTTCTGCAAAGCAAACCCTCCAGTTAAACTGTCAAGATAAAGAGTCCAACCTTTTTTTATTTTGTTATCAATTATCTTATCAGCTGGTGTCAAATGTGTTTGAAAACGGTTCCTAAATTACACTGGCCACTTCCACACCACCCGGTTCCTTCTGCTCTCCTCACACTCGCCTCCACCGCTAGTAGTAACCATTACAAGACAATTTATGTTATCTGTCCTAAATCTAATTAAAATATGAAGCAAACCGTCAGACATTTGTAGATGCTTATTAATACTAGCCAGGCTTGAGGACTGAAGCTGAGGCTGACAAGGTGCCACTGTATGCCCACACACTGAAGGATGTCTAACTTACATTTTCTGCATAAGCAGGCAAACATTTCCAAGAAGCTGTGGATAGAGACCTTGTTTGAATGTTAACCCTCACACCCAAAAGAGGCTGAATTTTATTTCAGTCCCTTGAAATAGTCTTTAGGTTTAGGAGAAGGTTTTGCTAAAATTAAAGATGTAATTTTGAAAATTCCTTTAATTTATAGGCCGATTCTTTTTAGAATAATAGGTAGTGGCATCTAATGATGCCCCATCACGCCTAAACATTGCTATCTTGAAAACTCTTTTATGTTCAGCTACTTAGATTAGTTTAGTTTTTTAACTGAATTATGGAGAGAAACGGTTTGTATTATTCCAACTGTAATATGATAAACTGTGGCCCCTGCTCAAACCAGAATAACTCTAATGTTCAATATTGTTTATTGGATTCGCAAAACCAAGTTTTTCTTTCAGAAGACCAAGAGCTGAACTTTGAAAATGACTAAAAATGGAAATGAAACAAGCCCTGGTGATTACGACTTGATGGACGGTTGGGACAAAATGTCCCTCATGCAGACGGCTCTCAAATTATACCAGAAAAAGTCCAGAAATACTCATGATTCAGTTGCTTTACCAACTTTAAAAAGATGGAAACCGAACCTAAAGTAAATTTACAGTTGTGTTTGTCGTACATCCAATGAACAAGCCGTTATGGATAATAATTTTTAATATGGAACCAGTAGTAGTAGACCAGTTTTCCTTTTAAGTTGTGAACTCTTCTAAATGCTACTATTTGCAGACAATGTTGCTCTATTATTAGATGAATTATCAAATGGGCATGACTCTAAACTGGGTATTCAATGATGAAATAAAGTTTGGCTGCGCTGTTGGTTATGATGAATCGCTATGCAAGTTCTTACCTGTTTAAATTTCCAAAGAAGCAATAATTTCCTTTGTTAGTGTTTCCATGTGTGTCACAGCGATTGACATATCTAAGGCTTCAGCAGAAGCTTGTGAAATCACTTGACCCGGTTATCAGGTTTTAATATGCTGAATGTAAGAGTTCATGCAGCCAGCCATCCTGTTGCCTTCTGTTGTGTTTTAGGTACTTTAGGCATCGGCTGGTATGAGAATACCATGGTTTCCAGGTGTAAATGTGAAATTTTTCAATAAAAATGCACAGCATTATTTGATTTTTAGAATTAAAAACCAAAAAGCAACAATTAATCCTATTGTTGCTAAAAAATAATGCAACATATTTATGATCACGCTTTTTGATAATGTTATCTACAATGTTTATTTATCGGCATCAATTTAGGAAAGTTTGCAAACAAATCCACATTTTCTTTATTCCTCTCTCTCTTTTTTAATATTTTAATTCCCTTACTTTCTGTTTTAGTTTTGGATGATTTTCTTTCCTTTTACTTTTCTGTTTATTGTTTTTATGTATAAGAAATTAAATGTTTCGGGCTTTATATTGCAATTATTTATGAAGTTTAGTTTATTTTGATCTACAGGGCAGATATAAATATAAGCCTTGTGCTTCTGCTAAGGCTGGACAATAAATCAGTAACAATATATATTGCGATAGATACATGATCAATATCAATAGATAATATGTCTGATAGAATATTCAATATTCACTGAACTCTGATCCAGAACCGCGCAGCATTCTGGGGGCGTAGGCGAAGGAAAGACTTTAGCCTCTAAACCTTTAACAGCCAGCTAAGCAAGATTGGCGGAATGAACTAACTCACTCGTTCTTTGGTTACCTAGCAACTCACTCATTCTTTGGTTACCTAGCAACAACTTGAGAAACTTGCGCAGCAGCAGTTTAAGGGTTTGCCACTGTTCCTCGTAACTTTTTAAAAATGAACCACACCGACGTGGAGTGAAAACTGTGGATGAAAGAGGAAAGGTCTCACCAGTTTGTTAGTATTTCATATATTTAAAACAAAATACTGATCAATAATTATCTATATGAAACGTTTATATTGTGATATGTTTTTTTTAGCCATATCATGCAGCCCTAGCTTCTGGCTGAACATTTTCAGTCAAGTTGCTTAAAATGTTGAAGCGTTTTGAAGTATTGTGATGACTCACTGAATAAATAAAAAAAATCAATCAATCAAACTATCAAACAGCTGTATTGATCCAGTTGTTCTCCGCCTTGTTTCTCAGGGCTAAGTACATCAGCACGGAGCTTGGCATGCGGGAGCGCCTGTTCGTTGGAGTCCTGACCTCCAAAAACACCATCAACACCCTCGGTGTGGCGGTGAACCGCACCATCAGCCACCACCTTGACATTGTGGTCTTCTTCACCGGCTCCCGCAACCGCAAAGTCCCCCACGGCATGTTTGTGGTCTCCCACGGAGACGAGAGGCTGATCTGGAACATGTTTCAGACCATCAGGTACGTCTTAGACCACTACGTCAACGAGTACGACTGGTTCTACTTCGTCCAAGATGACGCCTACACCGAAGCCGACCGGATCAGAGAGCTGGTGGAGCACCTGAGCGTGGATCGAGAGCTGTACATGGGCAGTCCTGAAGAGTTCATTGGAGGGGAGATGGAAGGGAAGTACTGCTACGGGGGGTTTGGGTACCTCCTGTCGCGCAGCTTGCTCCTACGACTTCAACCCTTCCTGGAAAACTGCAGGAACGACATCCTGAGCTCCAGGCCCGATGAGTGGCTCGGAAGATGCATCATCGATTACACCAGCACCAACTGTGTCAGTGAATATGAGGTAAGTTGACTTAAACTCGCTCTTCTTTTCTTTTTTCAAAGTGGGGACCACCAGAGGGCGCTGTGGGGGACTGAGAAAGTAAAAATAAAACAAAAGTTGAATCCCATAAATTTCTTCAACATATTTTTGTTTTTCTTTTTTTTGATCTTTTAAAAACATTTTAAAAGTTAAAATTATTGATTTTTAAATGTAAATTCTGAAATAAAATTTAAATTAATCAAGCTGCTTTTCTCCTCAAGCTAGCATAGCAAGCAAGAAATTGAACTTAATTGTAGAAACAGGCAAAATTTTACAAGCATACAAAATTCTTATTCAAGTGTCTTGATTGACAAGAAGCCATCGAAAATTATCCTGAAAAAAGAAAAGAAACGAAGGCAGTGAAAAACAATGTGAAAGCCATGTAACATGTATTACAATAGAAAATATGCATAAAGCATATTAAACTAAAGTTTCTCACCAGAAAAAGTCCAAATGAAGCATCCGACAGCCCCTTTTTGGGAATAAATTAAAATTTGATGTGATTAACATAGAATATAACGAAGAGGGAATTGTGTTGACAAATTTAATTATCTGGTAACATGCAAAATTTTCTGCTACATCTAAAATCAGAAGGTATCCGGTTAGCATTTATGCTAAATGAATATAATAATTATGGAATAGTGAGGAAAAAAACCTTCTAAAAGTTTGTTTCTTTATATATCTTGTAGCATTTCTGCTGGTTTGAAAACAGGGTCCTGGCCAGAGGTTAAGGCTCTTTGGAGCAAAGTTTGCGAACTCCTGGCTTATAACACAAACACGAAGGTATAAAAGATGTTTTTTTTTTGTTTTTTTTACATGAGAGCAAATGAAAGGAAGCTGTCCGCAGTTTAAACGAATGTTAAGCTGTAAAAACGAAGAAGAAGAAGAAGAAGAGTCATCTGGGACAGCTGGCTACAGCGGGGGTTCTTCTCCTCACAAGGAAAACATAACCGTCCCTGCAGAAATCATTACTTTGCACTAGCACTGACAGACAGCTCTATAGAACTGTAATTACGGCGCTAGCAAAGAGATGGTATTCATATTACAGAGGAGAGGGCTCGTGCCCTTTAACTTCCTGCTGCACCCAGGACAGGTAAACAGGCACAGGGGTCACAGCTGAGAGGTTGACTTAGGTTCAATGGTGTGAAAATCCCCTGTGGGTCAACATGCTCTGCTCCTATAATGTCATTAGCATTTAAGGTCAAACAGGCTTTGTCCCAGGGCTTGCAGGGAGGTTTTTTGTTTGTCTTTCAGCACAGTTTGCTTCAGTTCTTCTAGTTTTAAAGTTTTATTTGCAAACAGTGCAATGCAAATAATTAGTTCCCCTTAAATATTTTTTGGTTTTTGCTTTTTTTTTTGTCACACTAGTTTCAAAGACAACCTGAGTAAATACAAAGTTCAGTTTGCAATTGATTCAGTTTATTTGGGAAAAAGACTATTGAAACCAACCAGAAAGTAATTGCATCCCTTGGGAAATCTTGAATCAAGTGATTAAACACACTTATTTTGTTCAGTGTACATTTTCTATCCACATCGCTTCAGTAGAACCTGTGTGAAAAACAGCTTCATAACGGTGTAATCACAAATTCTGCTCTCAGTCAGAAAATCCTGAAGGACAATATCCTTCAGGGCTCCAACGATTAATCGACCTAATTGTGATTAATCGATTACTGAAATAATAATCAACTAATTACGTAATCGATTAATCGTTAACTGGACGATAGAAACTCAAACAATGCTGAAAAAAATAACACAGTCAGAGCCAAAACTCTACAAAAAAATTTGCAGTTAAGTTAAGACCCTTCTTTGTCTGTACGCTTCTTGTATCTAAAACTCCTTAAGTGGCAGTTTTAGCTTCACCTGATTCAAATTATGTAAAAAAATTAAATTAAATAAAACATTTCCTATTAAACTCCTCTTGGTATCTATCTATTAATCCAAAAATAGTCAACAGATTAGTAGATAATTATATGTTTTTTTTACATCTTTTGCCATAAGTGACCAGGTGTACACATAAAAAAGGAATTTTCTTTTTTTTTTAATATATAAAAGTAATTGAAATATTTGCATCTTTTAATGTAATTAAAAAAATGCTTAGTTAAATAACAAATCTGCAGTTTGTGCCAATTTTTTTTATTAATCGATTAATCATCAGAATAATTGATTACCATAATAACAGTTGGTTGCAACCCAAATGTCCTTTAGTTCATGAC
Source organism: Girardinus metallicus (assembly GCA_903067095.1). NCBI lineage: Eukaryota > Metazoa > Chordata > Actinopteri > Cyprinodontiformes > Poeciliidae > Girardinus > Girardinus metallicus. The sequence continues at coordinate 1,590 of CAEGAE010004777.1, read as the reverse complement.
CTCAAAGACCAGAAAGGCAGTAATCTAAACATACACCAGCAGATCTACCTCTGAATGAAAATGTATCATTTTGGAGTGGTCTAGTCAAAGTCTGTACCAACATATCCATCAAAATCAGATGGATATGTTGTGAAAACCCTTCAGTATGGATGAATTTCAGTAAATCTGCAGAGAAGACTAAGTGGAAGATTTTCCAAATGCTTGAAGGTATTTGCGGTTTTGTTTGATGATCTTAAACATTCAGGAATAAAACAGCAGTTTATAAGGAGGTAAATACTTTAACAGAGCATGTTATAACTTAAGTGAATTTGTTTTTTTTTTTGACTCACCCAATAGACATGTAAATGCTTTTTACTCCCATTTTCCCTGCTTGGCTCCTGGCCAAAGCTGCAAGTCATCTTGTTGCACAATTGAGAGGGAGTAACTTGGCTATCAGAAGAGCCCCGAGCCAGCAGCGCTCCACTTAGCCCTTCAGATAACGGAGACAGGCAGGGGAAGTGAGCAGGCCTCAAATAGTTGAGAAAACAGCTTGAACACAGAGCCAGACATAATTTTTTTTTCCTGTACAAAGAAAACACTGATGCCAATTAGGCACGGACAATGCTTCGCTAAGTGTAGGACTACAGGCTATAAGCTGTTGGCAAACACTGGTAATAGAGCGGCCTCGCTGCTTAGCTAAGCGCTTCCTCCGGTCTTTCTTCTCTTAATGGCTTCATCAGATTCTTTTCAGGGGTTTTTTCAGCTGGAGACTCAGATTGGGTCCTCAGCCACGTCTTTTGTTTTATTTTGAAGTTCCTGTGAATTTGTCAAAGCGCAAACACGGTTGCTAACCCCGCAGTGAAAGTCTGGTGGGTTTTTTTTTTATTTTATTTTTTTAGCATCACTGTGAAGCTTCAGCTCACTGAGCAAACTGTCCCGTGGAGATGAGCCTGACACGCTGTCTAGTTGGCACGAAATGTTTGAAAGGAAGTAACGCTCCGTAACAACCAGGCCTGGAACGGCATTCGGCGTATTTCTGTCATGCCGTCACGTCTCATGAAGAGCGCTCTTTGTTTGTCTTCTTTGCAGGGACTCGAGTACCACCATTACGAGCTCGGAAAAAACTCGGACCCAAATAAGGAGCAGAACGAGAAGTTCAAGAGATCCCTGACTGTTCATCCCGTGTCTGACCCCGAACAAATGTACCGGCTGCACCGATACTTCTCCGAGATTGAGCTGCAGAAGACTTACAATGAGATCGCTAAGCTGCAGGTAAGCAGATTGCCAAGAGTCACAAATCACCTGCGAGTCCGTCGGAAATTCAATCTCGTCTTATCATGATTCCCCCCGCAAAACGACAAAAACAGAAGATCTGACTAGAATACCAGAAAAAAGATAATTTATTTCACTTCAGACATGAATCTCATTCACTGCATACAGATTGGTGCGTTTCAAGTGTTTATTTTTTATGACTATGACTAGGGCTGAAACGATTAATTGAAATAATCGTCAACTAATTTCTTAATTGATTAATCGTTAACTGGAGGATACAGACTAAAAAGACATATTCAGATCAGTAATGAAGCTAAGATTGTACTATATATATATATA
>CAEGAE010004776.1:0-28883 GCA_903067095.1 Girardinus metallicus | reverse complement strand
TGTATTCTTTGTTAGCATGTTTGTTCTTCATTGATAGGAAGTCAAGTTATCCAAACTGGTAAACCATGTTAATTAAATAATAATGGTGGAGTATCGGGTCGAGGACATTTTAAGACGTGGGTTGATAGCAACTCACTGCGGCTGCGTAGAGTCCGTCTCTAGGCAACCGTGACAACAGCATCAGACCGTTATGTTCTAGGGTGTTGGGAGGTCCTTTATCTCCAGCCAAGACAATTTAGCTGGCCTTAATATTTCCTGTGTTTTATTTTGGTCATTACTGTTACACTTAATGTTGATATGTGTGTGATAGGCGTGTTTATTGGACATTTATAGAAATACGGAACAAATCGCGTCCCGTAGCGGTTCAATATGGGACACAACATTTATCAGCCAAATACGGGACGGGTGGCAACTCTACTAATGCTAGTCTGCAAAATGGCCACAGAAAAATTTGGGAGAAAACAGCAGTGTGTTGGTTGTTCAAAAATAATTAAATAAATATTTTTTAGTGGCATCTTCTGTTGAGTATTTGTTACCCAATCGATATACACATTATCGCAACACATTACTTTGACTTTTTAATTCTTCAGCTAAATCAGACTGCTACTGTAACGAATTAAAACTCAACTAAAGCTAAATTAATAACTCGTAATAACTGATAAAAACTGGAAAGCACATTCTCAAAACTAATTAAAGCTGATTGACTTAGACAAAGAGTCACAATGAAATAAAACCAAACTGGATTGAAAAACCCAAAACTGTTACAACCCTGATTTTTCCCACATTGAGGGGTAAATTTGCTAAAAAAAAAAAACTCACCAGCAAAGCAGTGCAAAAGTATTTATATCACCTAAAGTTTCTCATATTTTGTCTTGTGAACCAGACTCCAAAGTATACCAAAACTACTACTACAAAGTTTCCGTTTCTAGACGGAGGATAGAAAATACCACCCAATGGTTGCTATGGTTCTCTCTCTCTCTCTGACAGTGACCTTTTTGAGATTTATTTTGCGTCTCGCTTACCTCACAGTGTTTGGGGGCAAGATAAATATGGTTTCGTTTTTTTCAAGTTGAGGTTCAGGCAGGCAGCCATCGCTCTGTTTCCACACACACACGCAGAGACGCAAACAAACATACACACACACACCCACACAGACTTTGTGTTCGGGGAATCATTATCGAAACATCAACCGCCAACTGCTTCAGAGCTTTACGAGCCCTGTGTTCGAGTAAACCCGTTCACGCAGTAAAGACCGAATGTTTTTATGACTTCGCATATAAGAGGATTAATAACACGCTCTGGAGTGTCACATATATAAAAGCCTTTCAGTCAGATAAGCATCTGAGGCATTCAGAAATCCTCCATAGCTCTTGTAACACACCTACACCTCCTTTCAGCTGCTCTCGATTTAATCAGGTCTCTGATCTGACCGCTAGATCTCTTTATATTGTAATCTACTTCACAGAAGGACAAAATGCTTGTTTTTGTATATGGAAGCACAATATAAACAGCACTGATGTCACACTCATGATGTCGTAACATGCCAGGTTTTTGAGGTGTTAAAAAATGAGAGCAAGATAACTGATTTCAGATGGTTTTCCACCTGATAAATGATGTCATATTTATCATTAAAAAAAAAAATCAATGAGATATCTAAGAGAGAGAAGGTAAAGTTGTAAAGTTGCTATCTTATAGCATAACCAAGTAACCATTGTTAACTTCAGTTGTTATAAAAATGTTAAATGAAATATGACTTTGTGATTTAACGCCTTTAAATTGGGCCTCTGTCTCTTTAAAAACTCCTGTTTTTTCTGAAACAGGAAGTCATCAAACCATCGCTCCTCTATTAACCCTTTAACGTTTTTACCAGTGTGGTTAAAGCTGAGCTCCTACAATGAACTCAGCAGATGCACTTCCACCAGGTGTTTGCTAATTCCTGCTGGCTAGTCTGAAGGAGCTGGATAAGGGAAGCTCTGAAGCTTGGAAGCTGCAGCTCTGAGGAGGAGCTGCCCCTCGAAGGCGGAGCTAAGTCCGCCCAGGTGTTTTGCACAACTGAATGGTTGCCATGGAGATTGAAGGATTTCTCAAACACGAATGAAAGAATCAATTAACACTCCACGTATGTTTTCAATATGGGAATGACATTGTAACATGATGTAAAGCTAAAAAAAATAATAATTTTATATAATACTGTCCCTTTAAAACATTGCCTTTTCATTCCACTTTAGCATTCTGTCTTCCTCTACACAACTGAAGTTTATGTTGTAGACAATCTGATTTACTTTAAATAAAGCTAGCAAGATTTTCATGGCATTTGTTAATTTTCATCTTTTGGCTAAAACTATAGTTTGCAGAGAGGTTACAATAGAAAAACACAAAGTATTTTTGGTCTGTTTTTTGTAGTGCAAATATCTTAGAACATTAGGATTAAGACAAACCAACTCACAAGTAACTTTGGAGCTTGTTTAAAGTCAATAATTCCTTAATATTGTTTTTTTTCTTGTACTAGTTTTTTCTGGCAGATTATTTCACTCAAGTTTTCAGGATTCTTTTGCAACCAAAACTTCTCAGAGTCCGTGTATAACAACTTCTTTGTGTCTTTCCTCATTGTGCAATTTGTAAGCCTGCGTAAAACAGACAGTCCGCCTTTCTAAGGCACAAAAGTCTGTGGGAAATTTCAGATGAAAGCGAATTCGCGGTGTGAAGAGCAGCTCTGAGTCATGTGGAGGCGCGGTGATCATTACAGTAAAAGCACAAGGACACGCCGGCTTTTGTGTTGGGAATTCGAATGTTTTTTTTTTTCTTCCTTTTTTTTTTTCCTTTCTCCAAGTTTTTTACTGAACTCGTTGTTTGAAGCGACACTAGTCTTTCTGCGCACACCCACAGGGGGCTTTGTGGCTTTAAAGTTGAAGTTCCTCAGCAGAGTTCACTCAAATATGTAGATTAAAAAAAAAAATACACAGAAAACTCTGAAATCTTCTTCTAGAGTCAGCTGCGGCAGGAGCAGCTACAGACCGATCGTGTCCCAGTATGAAAAACAGGAAAAACGCGTTTATTTGCATCTGTTTAGCATGAAAATATTGAGATGTTTATTTTAAACATTCAGATTATCTAGGTGTTGATATCATTTAAAGACGCAGTGGATCCTGCCACGATTTAAATAAAGATTTTTCTTCAGTGAATGATATTGTTAGTGCATTACTCACAGTTGGTAAAGCTTCTGTGCCGTCAGTCGCGCTGTTTTTACATGATTGCAGACGAATCAGACGCGCTTTCACTCAACACAAAAGGACAGAAAATCAACCTTCCTGTACTTCTGCTGTGACTGAAAATGACCAGGTATAGGGGTCACATCAAGCAAGTCCTTTAATAAATGAAGCCATCATTTAAAGGCTTTATTATGCAGGTTATAGCTCTTTGGTACTGGAATGTCTCTGATGATCTAAAGCAGAAGGTTTCCAAACTTCTTGCCCCACCACACTTGACTTTCAAATTAAAAACAATTTCATAAGGTTTATTTAAAGTTTTTTTTTCTTCTACATATTCAACAGTGAACTAAACATGGAATATTTTAACGAATGAAGAAGTCCAATTTTTGCAGAAAATTACCACCTTTTCCAAGAAACCCACCAATCGTGACGCTGCTGGGCTCTCGGTGTATCGATCTAAATATCGATACTATCGACACCAAGGCGAGTATCGGATCAGTACTACCATGATAACATTGACACTTGGTTTCGCTTCTATGTGTCCAGCAAATGACTCAGATTTTCTCACATTGTTCAATTTAAATGCCAAATGTTAAAATGTCAAGCGCTTCCATTATCAAACTGAGAGCATACCTCTGTAATGCTTGCACTCACAACATTTACTTTCCGATATTCGCCATAAGCACAGTTTTATTATTTTCTATTCAGGCAGCTGCAAAACAAAAAAAAGAAAGAACGAATCCTGTAGGAACTCAAAAAATATACACTCCTGAAAGGAAATATACCTCAAACTTGAAATATAAATATGGCTGACCTAATAAACAATCATACGGTAGGGTGTTTCTAGTATCTCTATTTCTATGCTGCTTCAATGTTTTCTGCTTTAGTTAGTTAATAAAAAACACGCCTCAAATGTTTGTTTTGTATTTTATCATGATCAAGTAACTGAAGTTGAATTATTCAATTCTAATTCGTTTCTTTTATAGCATTGTTATCGGTATCGGTACTTCTAACCTTGTCTTTACAAAAAACACAAATTTTCCTACATGGCTTGTGGAAAGCTGAAAATTAGATACATTTTTTGCTTTCTTTCAACAGTTTCTCCACTAAAAGGTCAGATTTGCTGGTCGCCTGACTAATAGTTGCCATTTTGACAGACCGTCCCAATTGAAAACCAAAATGCTAAACTAATTTTCCAAAACCATCAAACAAAAGCGATTCTACTTCTACCTCACAATGACGCATCGCTTTACGTTGTCCATCAACTGACAGGTTCCCAAAATACACCGAGATGTGAAAAAGTTCTTGAGGCGTCAACACTGTGAGAGCAGCAACTATCGAACCCAAGAAAAGTGAGTCAAAAGTCAAACAAAAGCGTATTGACAGAATTCACCTCTAACCCCAACTTTATCAGATGCAGACTACCCTCCTGAAAAAGACAGAAGTTGTCAAAATGCAAAGAGCTTAACTCAAAGGAAAAGTCATCCCTAAAGAACCGGGAAAAAAAAAAAAGAACCTTCTGATGCATACTTAATGTGGATCCAGCAGCAGCTTTTGGTGCTTTCTGTTCAGCTATCGGAGACGTTGGGATGCTCATTAGGATGCGTGTGCAGAGAGCCGAGAGGCGCTTCGCTTCTTAGGTGTCCTGGGTTGGATTAATGCTGAACCGAGCAACGCATCTCCTGCAACCTGCCCCACTTCGCTTTCACACGGTTATGTTTCGGTTAGACCCTGCCCTGACGGAGCTGGAGCCGTAGCGACATGTATTTATTAATATACAATTGTTCTTAGGGTCTGTCGGTTCCTAATCCCCTTAACCACGAAGGAAGGCTTTCCAGACAGGAAGTGATAGCAAACTAATCCACACAGCTTTGACACAGAGTGGCTTTAAGGGCGAGGTGCAATTAGACTGGTACTGCATTCTCAAAGGACCTGATCAGTTTATATCTGGAAGCGCTACAAGTTGCCGGCATGTTCAGCTAAAAAGCCCAGACGTAGCTGCATCAGTCAATTTGAAATCTAATTAAAATCGCCACCAAAAAAAAAAAAAAAAAGAAAACCCCTACGGGAATAAAAAACGGATATTTGGGAAACAATTAATCAGCGGTTAGCATCGTTAAATTAAAGTCAAAGTCTTAATCAGTCGCTTAATCCTGCTAAACTACTTCCTCCCCCAGTGACCAGGCTGCTGGTCTCCTCTCGTCAGACGGATGAGGAGTTTAAATCTACCGACTTCTCCCGTTAAATCCGTTAACCTGGTGAGAGCGGCGCGGAGGCCGATTTGCCGCTGACATCGGCGTCTTCCGGCAGGCAGCAGTAAACATGACCTCTCCATCTGCTGGTGGATTAATGAAGCCGAGACAGTCGGACACTCCGAGTAAAGCGGGACTCCGAGGAGCTGAATTAAGGCTGACCAGTGCAACGCTTTCATACTTATTCCAAGTCAATTTGTCTTTTTATGTGTCATTTCTGAAAAGTTATTTTTGGGATGTAATACTGAAAAAGCAGAAAAGTCCGATATCAATAGACTTAGTGTGTTTTCACACCTGATGGTCTGGTAGACTTGGATCGATTGGGGACCAAAACTGCAACTGTCAAATGAACCAAAGCCTCTAAAGAACCTGTAAAGAACCTCGCCTGTGGTGAACCAATGGAGGAAACAAGACAAAAACCTCTGAAGAAGACATGGCCGCAACTTTTCTTCACAACATGTAATCGAAAATGAAGTGGCGCCAGATTTTAGCAATTGTAGATTTCTCTTCTTTGATAAAAGACCACTAGCCATTCCACCCTCCAACATTAGACTTGCCTGCTTGTTTTGGTTGCATTTACCCAGAATGCCCTGTGCTATAGTCAGCTTCCTTCTTTTGGAGCGGTTTCCGGTCCACTTGCCTTCCGTACATCTGTCCGAACCACACTAGAGCTCTCTTCAAATGAACCGAGACCTAGGTTTTTAGGAGGACCTGAATTCACATTTTTGGTCCACATCAGAGTTTGATTGCACATTCACACCTACCAAAATGACCCGGACTTTCTAGGCAAACAAACTAGATTTCAATTAATTTGGTACAAATATCATCAGTTTTCAAAGTGTTTAGAAAAACTCATAGTGTAGTGGTTCTAAGAAAAGGAGGCGCTTTGACAGCCCAGTTTATCATGATCATAAAAAATTACTTTAGAGCTTTTCTCATGTTTAATGTGACTTTGGTCCTGGAGAATTAAACTTAAAAAAAGAAAAGAAAAAAAAATTTTGGGAAACAAGCTGCAAGTACGTGGTACATAGTACATAACAGTGCAAACTGTTAAACGTTTTGTTTGAGAACACACAATGTTTTAGTCTACATCCTTTTATGTTACCCCACCAATTTTCAGTCAGATTTCGTTCTGAAATTTGGCTTTGCATTTTCAAAGCCTTCATTTTCCTTCAATGAAATCATTCTGTTGATGTTTATTGTTGATTGACTGATTGATTGGTAATCTGTAGAACATAGGCTACAGTTGTTACAAGTAGCTAACAGTGAATACAAATCAGAACTCCCTTCAGCTCTTCCAGTGTCTCTGTCTGGCTTTCGGCAGCAACCCTGACCCGTTTCTGCCATTGTTGCTCCATATCTTCTCCAACTGATGACTGCCTTTACTATATCACTGCGTTAATGTTTTAATTTTGTCAACTTTTCTCTTTACTGGCATGTTTGTTTACCACTGCATTCGATGGCAAACGTGTGAACTCAAGGAGGCCGAGTGCCGTAATAAATCCAAAATGACTGACAAAGTTGGGAGTGAGTTTGTCAGTAGATGTGTCACATGGAGGGAGGAAAGAGCCGAGAGTGATTCATTATGGTCTGGTTTCTTTAAGTGTCAAATCGCTGGATAATTCCCAAGAGTGTGTACACATGTAAGAGATACTGCAGATTAAACTGAAATCAAAACAATTTCACACCGATTTCCTCAATTTTGGGAGATCGGTGATCGGCCGATATTTATGTGAAGCCGATCTCATCTTCTGATCTTTTCTACTTCAGCAAAGGTCTAAAAATCAGCCACTTTCCTCTTCTGCTCTGACAGACCGGCCCACCCAGTCATGTCCACAAGCTTGTAATTATCAATAGTGACCCCACTGTTACCAACTCAGAGACTTTCTTCCTATATTTAGAGACATTTCAATAAAAAAAAATGGCACTGGCTAAAATCGAAATCAGCAGGTCAGACGTTTTATAGATTGATAATCTGCGAGAAAGCTGCAAACGACTCACTGACCCATGTAAGATGACGGCTCATGTAAAACAAAACTTCATCCCACATGATTGAAGGTCTAACTGTGACTTTATCTTGACCAAAACCTCACATGTTAAAAACAGGAAGCACTATTTTTAGTGCTTATCCTAAATCCATAAGACTTATATATATATATATTTTTATTTTAAGAATATCAGTAAAATGCAATGACATTCCAATTTCACAAGCCGATGTTTTATTCTCAGAATATTAGTTTGCTACTAACTGTCAACACTATGACAGCTTGATAAGATTGAAGGGTTTCATGTTTCACAGGTCATTGAAAAGTTTAAATAAACAAATGTCCATGTGTTTCGGTGACCAACACACCAACTCTGTCAGATCGTCGTTACAATTAGAACAGCTGTTTAAATGAGCTAATCAACCACCGCTGTGTTCAGATGATCATTTTATAATCCAAAATAAACATCGAGCCTGAAAACATCGAGCCTGAACAGTTTCAGTCCTGAAACTGTTCAGGACTGAATGTGTTGCCCTTTGTGTGCAAAACATTTGCGGGTTTTGTGGCGTTGAATCCTCATACGCATAGTGTAGCTGTTTGTTGCTATGGCAACGAGTCTGCGTGTAGCTAGCAGACACGGAAAGTGAGGGTGTGGGGGAGGGGGGGGGCACGAGTGGTTCTGAGTTGTTCTTTGACGGGTTTTCTGAGTTATTTTCCCATTGCTGTGGCGCACTGCTCTAAATTAAGGTTTCATTTAGTTACCGGAACCGTTCTACCGCAGCAGCGCGGCTACAGAAAAGAATAGTCTTTTTGCCTTCGCGAAATTTCCGGATGTAAACAATAACATGAAACGTGTCTAAATGGTATCAGCTAATAATGAATGATAAAGTTGTACTGAACTTTTGCGTACACTGCCATTGTAGGCAATTCCACTGCCTACAATGTAAACAATAACATGAAACGTGTCTAAATGGTATCAGCTAATAATGAATGATAAAGTTGTACTGAACTTTTGCGTACACTGCCATTGTAGGCAATTCCACTGCCTACAATGGCAGTGGAATTTGATCTTACCAAACTGAATTTGATCAGCTCACAGTGTCAATGCTGCTTAGCAGGTAAGGGCTTCCATCTCCCCAGACGTTACCCATAACGGGTGTGCCATCTGTCCGTATTAGTATGCTGATTAACATAGGCCAGCTACCTCGGTAACTGAATCTCTTTACTCACTAAGAGTTTTCTTTGATTCTCTTGCTTTGCCGAATCTTCAGAAAAGTGTCTTCCTTTTAACTTTTTTATCCGCATTTCATTGCAGCCCTTTAGAACTCATTTTCTGGCCATCAAACTAGAGGAACCCTCCTGGTTGAGTTTGATTGCCAGCCTCGCTTGTTCACCTTGTGTCAGACCCGCGCTGTGACTGGAGCTGCCTGTGCTTGGGAGAATTTCTGCTGTTTTCAATCTACTTTTAAAAAGCTTTCGAAAAGCCGCTGAAATGTCCCCGGAAGGCGACCGACGTGAGTGAGGGAGATTTTCATTTCAGGTGAGTCGCGGCAGTTTATCTACAGGGGACAGGCTCGCGGCAGCCTGTAAGTAGCTGAACTTTATTGCAATCAATCTGGAAGGTTTATTCTATTTAGTGGGAGGATTCAGGGAGGGCAATCCCTTCTGAAAAAAAAAAACAACTTATCTGTTGAGGGAGACTGTAAAATCAGCAACACGACAAGAACATCCGAAACACGGATCGTCGTCGGGGTTCGTTACGTCGCCATCAACATTTGCAGAGTGAGGTGCAACCGGGCGGGTTGTCAGAGTGACGTGGGGTCACGCAATCCACGTACTGTGCTGCTCTCTGATATGACGGATTATTCTGTCAGCATGCGCTCCATGTTTTCTGTGAATTAGAAGCAGAGACTAATGCTTCAAAGTGACACTGGACACAGGAAGTGGGCGAGCTATTCTTAGACTCCCATCGACACGTTTCCTCGAATGATCTCAGCAGAACACGGTGATTAATAATCCGACTTTCTTTTTTTTTTTCTGCACCTGATGAGTTATAGCGAGTTATAGATTCATTAATTTTATGAACGTGTGCTACTCAGCTGTCATGAGTAGCTCAATGATTACAACAAGCAAAGTCGCAGGACATCATTTAGTAGCGAAGGGGCGTATTGTTTAGTGGCGGGTTGTTTTTTTGGCACAGTTTGATCCTGAAAGGTTATGTGGTTTTCATTTAACACCGGATATTCCTCATTTTGGCTGTGTGGGTGAGTATTCTGCTGAAAGGTGAACCTCCATTTCCACGACGTCGCACAAAACGCGATGACTGGAAAACAGTTTCCATCCCCGTTGAAATGTCGGGGATTTGTGATGTCAAAAATGAGACTTTGGTTCATATAATGTGACATGAGTTCTGTATAAATCACATGAAATTAATTTGTTGGCTGAAATAAGTCACATTATAAGCAAAAAATTACCAATATATAATAGAATAAGGATTTTATTGTCATTGTCACATGAACAACAAAATTAAAAAGATTCCATCAACCAGTAGATCCAAACAAATGAGGAATTGCCTTAATTTTCATGCTAATAATTTTTTAAAACTGTGTTGCTTGCAATACTTTTACATCAGTTTTAGAAATGTACAATATACTTTGGCATTCTAAGTTGTAGAAACCATTTGTTGTGAATATTTGGTGGTTTCACTGAGAAAAAAAAATTACATTTTTCCAACTTGGATTTTATGTTTTTATAAAATCTAATATGCAATCGCAGTTTATCAAAAAATAAAAAAAGTTCAGGTTGCGCTGAAAAGAATGATACCACATAAGGCAATGTTAATGATTTCTATTGAGAAATATAAAGGTAAAATGAAAATCTGACAATTTATACTATGGATCCCAGAGGGTTAAAGAGAAATGAATTTAAAAGATGCACATCCACACACATTCACGTCAGGTACAGGCATCATCTTTGTCTGGCTATTGCTGACATCGAGTTTTATTGCCCGTAAAAATATGAAATGAGTTTTATGGGCATAGCAACAGAAGATTTGATCTCTGACCGAGATTTATTCCACTTAAACTTCATAAGGTGCCTCACTGAGAACAAAAGCAGTTTAAAAAAAAAAAAAAAAAGAGGCTAAGTGAGCCGGTACGGGCTGACTGTCCGTCTCCACAGGGCATCGATCAGAGCTGGAACAACATTAGCATTCCAGCCCGACACTGAGGCATTACTGGACGTCCAAGGCAGAGCCAATTGATTTCTGCTGCTGTTCCCTTATATCATCCTCAGAGGTGAAATCTGCAGCTCCGTTTATTCACCCATCTACTAACTATGAGCCGTTGATGAGCCGAGTGGAGGCGAACGGGCAAAACCGACCGGGAAGGTGATGGAAATTGGAAAAGCGACGTCTCTCTGAATGACATTAGAGCGAGCGACGAAACCAAGCTGATTTTCATTTGCGGTGGAGGGAAAATCGCACTGTCTCATTTTTTTCCATTAACAAGAGTGCACCTTTCTAATTTCCGGGCGGAGGGGCGAGTGCTTTCTGCTTTCCTGCGTAGGGCGCCGAGAGCAAAGGCTCATTACGATGGGGGCCTGGGATGAGGAGTGGCCGGGACCACGTGCCAAGTTCGTCTCCCGTTGTGACAGACAGTGCTCTTTAGCTATTAATCAACAAGCTGAGAAATTGAAAGGACAGCGAGTCGCTAATGGAACAATTTGTCTCACTGTGAGGGATTGAATTTCCAAGCTTCCACCATCTCATCTTACCGCTTTGACTCATTCTGTCAAACTCCCCCTGTTTTTCCGCTCCAATCTAGATCCCTCCAGCATCTTTCTCTGGGGTTGCTGTGCTTGTGTCACGTCAACAAAGCGGAAGGATTCACATCCTTACTTTGCCACTAAGAAAATAATAGAGAACAAGAGAACAGCGCATTACTGTTATTGGAATTTTGATTATGCTTACAGCACCTCGCAAAAATGTTTACACACCTTGAATATTTGCACAATATTACATGTTGCATTAAGCTAAAACAACTTTAACCTATTATATTGCTGTATTAAGTCTATGTGAATTAAAAACATATATACACTTTAGAGCAATGTGTCCAGAATCCCAAACTAAAACTATAGCAGGCATCTACACAGAATTTCATTTCACTTTAAAGCAACAGAATTTTGATTTGTGCAATTTCACATGCTCATAGTCCTCTGGATGTATGGAGAAGGTTACGTCAGAAAATCTTTTCCTTTTTTTTTTTTTTTTAAATCAAACATCAGTGATACTTGGTAAAAGCCTGGCGTGACACTCTAAAGTTGAGATTTTTTGTTAAAACTGTTTACAGAGCCTCTTGAGACATTTTGGCTCAAATTGAGAATGTCCTGCTTTGCAAAACTGGTAGAGACAAAACTTTAGAGAACATCTACTTTCCTCACAGTTCAGTTACTTTTACATAAAAAAAAAAATCCAATCCATCCGTTGTCTATACAATCTTTGGTCGCAAGAGGGCTAACTTGAGCTGTCATTGGGAAAAGGGGAATACCCTGCAAACGTCACTAATCCATTAACAAAGACACACAACTCTTATATGTGCCCTTCATACCTTAGGGCAGGGGGCGGGAACGTTTTTAACTCACAGAGCCATGAAAGCAAAATATTTGGAAATTTATTTCAGTGAGAGCCATGTAATATATTTAAGACTGAATTCAACTAAATGTGAGTATAATAAGCCTCTGAATTTATTCTTTTAAATAATATTGTTATAATACTGCAATCACAATGAACCGCGACAAATGACTTACGTCTGTTGACTCATCCAAAGCCAGGGAAAAGAACTGCGCTGCATTTATGTCCTTCACTTGCGTTTCCTCCACTTGGTTTGCCATCATGATGGTATGATCATGAACAGTTCTTGCCGACAGAGGCATGTCTTGTATCCGTTTGATTATCTTGTCTTTGTTCGGAAGATCATCAAAAAGTTCATTGGCTACATCCAGCATGGAAAACCATTCACTTGCCATCGGTGAACGGTTTTCCATTCCTGACTATTTCTAAAGATCCAGCAAAACTAGCGGAATTAGAGTTAGCTTTGAGCTAATGACCGGGCAGACTGATTCAAAAGGGGGCGTTTAGCCATTTACCCAGCAACAGCCAACGTAGGCTATTATCATCCAATAAAAATAATGGACAATTGCTCCTGCAGCCAACTGCAGCCCTGAACAGGGCGTGAGCAGTGGAAAATCGATGGATGGACTCAAACAAGTGATAATATTTTATGTTTTATCTAAAAAGCCGAAATCTGCGAGCCAGATGCAATCATCAAGAGAGCCACACCTGGCTCGCGAGGCAATGGTTCCCGACCCCTGTCTTAGAGCAATTTCCCCAATTTTTTGGACTATGAGAGGAAGCCGGAATTCCTGGGGAGAACCCACACCTGCAAGGGGTTAGTGTGCAAACTCCATGCAGAAAAACCCCAGTTCACGATTCAAACCCAGGACTTCTTCCTGAATCTAGCAGTGCAACCAACGGTGCCATGACTAAGGCGACTGATGGGGCCCAACATACCCGGTGGAGGTCTATGCGGACTCGAAGAGGTCGTCCGCTGGACATGCCCGCGCTAAGGTCAATTTTATGACTGTACTTAGTGTTGCATAGTTCACTGCTCAGCAGGAAACAAAGTTCACATCAAAACAGTGTCCAGAAGATGGACACTGTGCGTCCATCTTCTGGTCAGCACTGACAGGAGGCTGCCCTGATGGAGAAAACAGCGGGGCGAGGTGCCAAACTAGTTCATTAAACTTATTAGTGTCCATTACGACTGTGGTAAATGAAGGGATTTGTCACGAGAAATGTTGGCAATCAGTACGCTTGACTATGAAATCCCAGCTATGTGCAGACAGTGCATGCAGAGTCTAGGCAGCTCACAAAGTACACAGTACACCCAAGTATTTGGGAGCCTTTCGGATGTCTATTGGATGTCTTCTGGATGTCTTCCAGGTGAGGTGTTTCAGACACCTCACACGAGGAGGAGATCCACCCGCTGAAGGGACCAGTTTCTTGGCTGAATTTGGAATGCCTTAGGATCTCCACAGCCTCTTGGAGTTGGGCCAAGTGGCTGTGGAGAGGGAAGAGTAGGTCAAGAGAAAGAAGGAGACTTACCAAACATTTCTTGTTTTAGGCGTTAATTGGCTTCTTCAAATGCATCTGAGCAATCCCTGTAAGCTGCTAGCTAAGACACTAGGAATGTATGAGGATGCCTGAAACAGTTGCATTTCTTCACCGCTGACTGCATTGTACTCAACTCATCATGTGCCCCATAACATTTGATATTATGTAGGATGCCACGCACAGATCTTACTATCAGGCTTTTCGCCAGAGGGGTCAAGCGATCCATCGACCATTTTCTGTCCATGAGACTCTCTCTCTCTCTTTACGTCTCTCTCCTTCCCAACTCCCCGCTCCTCTGAATGATTCCATTAGGATCCCAGCATGTTGTAGAATGAAACAGAGCTGATGGGCTCAAGGCTGCCACATATCCTCCATGACAACCAGTGATCGATGACGAATGACGGCTTGCTCTAATGAAGCCGGGCACAGGGATTGAACGCAAGCCTCCATATCTCGTGAATACGTTGCTGGTTTTTCCCCTGAAACTTCTCCATCTCTGCCTGCTGCCTCACTCTTCAATTTCTTTTATTCACTTCAACCTTCCCACCTATAAATACTCAGTATGACTAACCTCTAGTCTTGACAACAGCTAAATTAGGCTCCAAACAAAGGAGCTGATCAGATAGAGCTGGATCCCTCACGGACGACCTGAGGACATTTATTAGGGGAAGGTTCTTTCTTTTACCTTTTTAAAAATACCACTAAGCTAATTTTACATTAACCAAATAAAGGACACACACTCTGCTTCACCTTTACGGGACAATATCGACTAGCGTTGTAGTACTTGAGACTGGCCTTGGTCTCGAGACCACTTTTTGATGGTCTTGGGATTTTATTTCAAATCCATTGAAGACCACAACTGTAAAAATATCACTAAATGGCCTGCATGTTGTCCAGTTTTATGTTTTTCACTGGATGCAAAACATACCAAGTAAAATTCAAGCAGTAATGCGACTTACTAATTACATGTTTCTGTCACCGTTGTCATCTGTCGCCACCCCCTTAGTATTGATGAAAGTGTTCTAGTTACGCTGAAAGATTATTTCACAATCAACTGGATCTGCACCGTTACCTAGCAACGCCTGCCAAGCCCAGCCTGTATCCTAGCAACCAAGTTCTAGTTCCGCTGGCAGATCACGTCACCCACAACAAAACCTCTTCCCATGCGATGCATTAAACAATCTGCCAGTAGAACTATTACTTTTTCAACAATGTTGGGTAACTATTAAATTAAAACAAGCTCCTTTATCTTGCTGAAAAGCCACTTCCAAGTTACCTTTGTCTCATTTCAAGCGGCGCTTAAAGACACAGTGACAGGACGGATTGAAATCTGCAGCATAGGTAAAATTTTGCATTGGTATCCTTAAAAGTGTTACATCTGCGACAGACTGGTGACCTGTCCAGGGTGTACCCCGCCTCTCACCCGGAACGTAGCTGGAGATGGGCACCAGCAACCCTCCCTACCCCATTAAGGGACAAGGGTGAACAGAAAATGGATGGATGGATGGAAAAGTGTTACATGTCATTATGAAAAGTAATTTCTACAAATAAATTCCACAGTATTCTGCAACCTAAAGAAAATCTTTAAAAAGCGTTTAACCCGTTTCATTAACCTTAAATATGTAAACACTAACAATAAAAATTTCATGTTTCAGTCTGCTCGATTATTTTATAAACATGCATTCATTCCAGTGAGCACGGCGTGGTTTTTTTCTTTCTTCCTAAACTCTCTGTGAAACTCAAAGGGAGGGATGATAACGTTGAGCGTTGCTATGGAAAGTGAAGGTGGGAACAAATTCAGTATGTGGGAGGAGCTAAGAGGTGCTCATCTCTAACAGGCCGTTCATACGTGGACTGTAGGCGGCCCTACAACCCTTTCACACTGTTAGAATAAACAGCAAGAACTATAATTTTGATTGTCACAGTAAGAAAAATAAAAATGACCATCCTGAAGACAAACTAAGATCTATCATATTATGCAATATTCCTTTATTATTAAATTTCTAAATGTGAACGGGTTTAGTAAGCATACAGTCTTCATTGCAGTAGCAGTGTGTGCGTTTGTTTGTAATACCTTGTTGGGACCATTTTCCTGACACATATTACGTTGTGGGGACCCACTGCTCCTTGTGGGGACCAAAGGGCAAATGCTGTTTTTGGGTCAGGGGTCAGATTTAGGACTACGGTGTGAAATGAGTTTTGGTTAGGTATGTAATGGTTAGGGTTAGGGTAAAGTTTAAGCTGCAGAAATGAATGGAAGTCAATGGAAAGTCCCCATAAAGCTAGCAAATGTGTGTGTGGGTGTGTTTGTAACTTATCTAATACGTCTCTTCTCACTCCTTCCTTCGCTGCCGATGTCTCTGCAGCGTAGTCCTCCCCGTCTCTCCTCTCCAGCTCCCAGTCAGTCCAACTGTTGCTGGTGTTGGTTCTTTGGGCTGTCCAGACTGTCCTTCAGTCAATGTCCATGTTGTCCACAGCTGAAATAAGTGTCACACAGTTCAGCGTGGTGTCTTCTCCTCTGACAACTCCAAAGCACGTTTGTCTTTTCTTTCTCTAAGCTGGTACTGGACAGCATGTCAGAAAACTTTGTTAAAGCTCAGTCATACTCAATTTAATGTCCAACAGGAGACCGGACAGTTGTCCCCTGAATGGAAATGTTTCATCAGTTCTCTGGTGTCTTCTCAACCACTTTCATCAGCCGGTGGTGTGGGAGCGACATCATCTGGTCCATGGCAGTTGATTTATAAATATGTACATACACATTTAAACCCCCTAGCATCACAGCAGGACAGGTCTAAAGCGTTGAGGTCAGAGGTCAGATACACTGCATTAAGGCTCATGTAGGGGTAAAGAGAATAAGAAAAAAGAAGTCTAATTAGACTAAGACTAATTAGAGATGTGATTACATATTCATCTGCTAATCAAAAACAAAGCTTATGTGGCTAAAAGTTAGCTTGGTGTAAAGTGGATCTAATGTGCTAACAAAGATTAAGTTAGGGACAAACATAAAGCATATGCAAAAAGATTTTTAAAAAAGCCCTGATGCTACATTGTGAAAAACAAAAAGACTAATGGAGCTAAAATGTCCTTCATAAAAGAAACTATGAATCTTGTGATTTTATAGACAAAAAAATGTTCGTAAGGAACACTCTTATGGACAAAAGGACTCTGTCTTTTCTCTGTCTGTTTTATTTGCTGACACGCACATGGCTCTGCAGACAGTTGTGGTTTCTGACATGGGTGATATGGGCAATTGCCCAGGGCGTTATCTCCGCGGAAATGTGGCACAGAGATGGAAGCAAAGCAGAATAAAGAGTTTGAATTGATAATAATATTGTTTACATTTCTTTCAGCTCCAAGTATTTAATATCTAGGTTTTTATGGGAATATGAATCTTTCAGATCAATTTAAGAAGCAATTTTGATCATATTTCACATTTTATTGTGTCGTGTAGCGCGGGGCGCCGGTCTTGGTCTTAACCCTAAAGTTCTTGGTCTTGTCTCGGTTTAGGTGGTCTTGACTACAACACTAACATCGATTATTAAATTCAGTGTCTCACATAGTGACAACTTATATTTTTTATCATGTTTAAGGTTTAAAATTTTGCTATACTGATTAATCTCTCCAATCTACAAATCACTGTAAAAGTAAAATCATTTTAAATGAGATAAGTCTTTTAGTTTTAGGATTTTGTCTATTCTGAATGTTTGACCTAACAAATTCTGACTCACAACAAAAACCAAAAGGAAGGGAGAAAAGAAATGACACATCTAAGGAAAAGCAGCAGGGCCTCAACATGCTTGGTCCTTAAGAGACAGAAGAGTATATTCTGATGGATGCGTCGGTGGAAGGCGAAAGAGCGATGGGGCCAAGATGAAGAAGATATGGGAAAGGGGGGCAGAGATGAATGAGACGCATGAGTCCATATGCTCAGATAAATTATTCACTTTCACATTCTTCAATACATTGCTGCCAGCTGCCTTTCACTGAGTTTGTCAGGTGCCTGCTAAAGATGGAGCGGGAGGAGAAGTGTCATTCATGGGACGGGATGCAGGGAGAAAAAAGAAAACGGTGGATAAAAGATGAAACTGTTGTTTACTGCTGGATTGGCTATGTGTTATGTTACATAGCCAGTCCAACCATGTAATACACACAAAACAATTAATTTTTTTTATATTAGATATTTTTTGATTCATTTGAGTTAATGTCTATAATGCCCCTAAACTCAAATGAATCGTTGTCGTATTTCCAGACCTACAGTCTCGTTGCCATAACAGATACTTTGTATTAAAGCCATTATGCTAATCTGAGTCATTTCTATCAAAACAGACAAGTTTTCATGATGATCAGAAGAGTTCTTCCTGGTGGTGTTCCACAGGGATCCATTTTGTGCCCCATGCTATTTATGTTGAGTTTTCTTTCTTAATATGCTCTTCCATTGCATTGTAGAACACTTTAGATCTGTCTACATATCAAACTTACAAGTAAGTAATCTCAAAAAATGTTAAGGTAAAATAGTCTTTGCCTTAATGAGGGGGAGACAGATCAATTATTTTGGAGAGCCCAAAGTCGCATTAAGCAGGAAACACTAAGAAATTATCTTCCCAATGAAGTATGATGGTGGAACTGTCATGACTGTGTGGATGTTTTTCATGTGAACGGCAAAAAGTTTTTGACAGAGGCTAGTTGCTGTGAGAAATGCAACTAAAATGATCTACTGAATCACAGGGTTTCTCCCAGTGTATCGTAAGCCTGGCGGGCCACTGGGTTTTACTTGAGCCCCTGCCAGGCTTAGACTTGCTTAGTCTTTTAAAATGTTTGCATTTTTTAAGTTTTTATAGTTGGTGTTCACGTATTTATCTTCAAATCTTTTAATAACAAATAATCATCAAGCAATATTTTCAAATTTCCTGCCAACTTTAAACATTTCTTAACTCAAAAACACAGCGGGCTGCTGGATGAATGACCACCTGCCTTAACAAGTTTTCTGGGGGAAACCTTTAAATGTGATGGAGATGTTTTGTCTTTATAAATGAATAACTCTGCAAACTGTTGATCTGAGAGAACAAAACACGTACGTACGCACAAGTTGGAAGGCTGCTTGACTTATTCCTTCTTTGTGCTCTAATTACAAATGATTTGCATGTTGTGCTGATCCCCCTGCTGCGTCACTCCTCGAAGAGGAAAAAGCAAAACAGGCAAGCTTTTAAAGCAATAAATCAAGAAAAAGGCCAGAATATTTTAAAGTTTATTCTCAATGTCGTCACGTTACATTTGTATTCTGTTTGATGTTCTCTCTCTCTCTCTCTCTGTAGTCTCTGTCTATTTAGATTGGTTCAATTTATCGTAAAATGAGAGATTTGAACGTCCTTTCCTTTGAATACAAATTGTTAGAAACGTTATTTATCACAACAGTTTGCTTACGGGCTGATGGGCACTAATTGCAGCCAAGTCACGGGTGTAGGTTTTTTCAGCGTTGGTGGTTAGTGGTTTGGATGATGGCAGCTTCCGGGCATTCAGAGGGCATATTGTCACCCAGAGGGCTGGGAGGACAGTCTTTAACGAGCTACCCAATTACAGAACAGCTCTGCCTGTCCGAGCGTCGTACTTAGCTGCCAACAGCCCGATAGTTTGTGTTTAGTATTTCTCAGACGGTCGGCCTCGCGCGCTGCGACTGAATTCAAACAGCGTCCCGGTCCAGGCCGTCCCTCCCAAAGCACTTTTAAGAGGTTTCAAGGAGCAAGTTTAATTCAGAGCTTCAAAACTTATCGCCAAAACTGAGTCAAGTAGATCTCAGAGATGTTCTGTTTAATTGAAACTGAATTAAATCTTAAATGGAAGTGCGGCAGTCAGATCAGAGTTATTTTGTTGTGTTTTTTTTTTTTTTTTTTGCTCTCTGTATAATGAGGAGGGTCCCACTGAGACACAACATGTTTGCCTTCAGGGAATCCACATCCAGACGCACCACAGCAGGAACCCTCCCCCAGTCTGAGGCGCACAGCTGTATCGCGCCCAGTGGTCAATTAAATGGTTTTAAACTCTCACAACACAAACACACACACAAAAACGTAATTTGTTTTTTTGTTTTTTTTTCCCCCCATTACATTATGGATTATTTTGTTGGCACCACTGGTCCAGATGTGTAAAGATCCTGAAATAAGCTCACGTTTTAGTACAGAAGGAGAAAATAAGTTGAAAAATCCAACATTTAAGTTTGCGCGTTTACTCAGTGGAGAGTCTTGGAGATATTTTTTTTAGTGGGGAGGGGGGCTAGTAGAATAAAGCCATAAAATTGGTATGAATAAAGACGCAACATTACTAGGAGAAAGTCATAAAATTACCAAAAAAAAAGCTGCAAATTTTGACACAGACGTCTCGTACGTGTGGCTCTTTCTTTGAAATAGACTCAGGCGTTTGCGCAATCCTTTTGTAGACCTGCTACTGATGATAATTTGATGCTGATGTGTTAAAAGATTAAGTGTGTCCCTATTTGTAAAACTATTGCCAAAGAATTCACAAGATGCTCAACATTCCTCGTTTTAATTGATTGTTTTTTCACCTAGGAGTTATAAAATTACCACTTCCTTCTGCTAATATGACAACTTTTTCCTTTGTCTTATCCGGACGTAACATCAGTCTTGTATTATTTAGACTTTGTTGTTGCAAATTGAAAATGTAGCGGACTGTGTTGGAAAAACAGTTGTTTAGGTCTAGTTACTGTGATTGCTCCAAAGGCAATCACAGTAACTAGACCTACACTGCTGGGGTTTGATGAGGAGATGATGTAGAGAGATTGCACAACGGACTGGACGTAATGGATTGATGAAACCAGCATACTGGGAGGCAGAGGGAAGAAAGAAGCCAAATTCATTCTTATTCCTTTCAGATTAAGATTTAGGATTGTTCTCATTAAACCAGGACGTTCAACAGGAAATGAGTCCCGCATCATAAACAAACAGCAAAACAATGTAAATGGAGCCCCTATTTTAATATAGAAATTTTGTTAGCTTGAATTTACAATTTTTATTTTTTAAATACTTCTGAGTAATCAGAGGTATCATCTGTACTGATATTACAGCGATTCCTAAATCCTCTCCTGTGTTTTAGATTCTGCAGTGTCAAATGAAGTTGATATAATCTTATCACTTTTCCCCCATATAACAGTTGTCCAACATAAAATTTTTATTTTTTCTATGTATGGAAACGTATGGTCCACCCTGTACAACTGGGGAAAAAAATTAATAAATTTAAAAAAAAAAAATCAGGTCTAAAAAATGATTTAGATTCAGATGTTTATCATGGAATGAAATGACATTTTAAAAATAGAGAATTAATAAAGTTCATCTGGACAAGAAAATAAATTATTTCTGAAAATTGTAAAGCTAAAAATGCTTTGAGGTGCAAGCTGAGTAAGGAATGGATTATAGGACTTAATTACATCTTTTTTTTTTTTTTTCTTTTAGAAAGAGCATTTCGGTCAAATGTGAGATAGGCTTACCTGGGAGTATAAAACTCAGGGTGATGGAGGGAAACGGGATGAAACTCAATTTCCTCCATTACCTAAGATTAGGAGGCCTTGGCTGGCTTACTCTGCGCCCTTTCAGGTCCAGGGAGAGACACAATACAGATGGGCCGGAGAGCAGACGGCTATAGAAAAACGCCCAAAAGAAATTGGAACCAGGGACAAACAATTGATTCGAAACCTGGGAGAGGACAAGAGGTGGAGGTGCTTTCAAGGAGCCAAGAAAAAGGCGGTAACCAGACAACGCACAGAGCAAGACAGACCGCACTGAGGGCAATTTGGAATCAAGAAGTAGTTAAGGTGGGGCACTTTCTACTCTCAGGCTTTCACAAAAATGTGGCGGCTGTTAAAAATGATTGTTATGAAGCCTCAGTTCTGCAAAACATGAAACACGACACAGAGCTGGTTGGACATGTTTCATCCATCTGACCAAGATTGAGTCTGAAATCCACCACTTTCTCTCTAAAACCATTAAAAATGAAACAGCTCTTTGAAATAAAATTGGGATTCTTTGAACTTCTTTTATATTTCATCTAATTACAAGCCCGTCTGTATTTTACTGGAGTTTTAGGTGAAAGTTTCTTCAAAAAAATTTTAACTCCTCTTCCACACAACCATATCCACCCCTTTGTACAACTGCTTTATAGAATCATCTTTCAGGGCAATTACAGATACAATTCTATTAGGGTATGTGTTCCAGTTACAAACTGGAATTAAATTTTATCAGCAAAACATAATTATCCGAAAAAGCCGGGATAATACTGAAAACCTCAGGCTTGTGGTTTGGTGTTCTCCTGACTGTCTGAATCTTCAAGATAGAAGGTTAAGCTGTTTTTTAATACGATATTAAAAATAGCTGTCAATATCATCAGATGTGACCGAAATATTTAGTTACTAAGCTAAATATTTATCTAGTATTGAAATATTTAATATTCTAATATTTAGTTAGCAAGCCAAATATTTAGCTAGCAACCTAAATATTTAGCTAGCAACCTAAATATTTAGTAAGCCAAATATTTAGCTAGCAACCTAAATATTTAGTAAGCAAGCCAAATATTTAGATAGCAACCTAAATATTTAGTAAGCCAAATATTTAGATAGCAACTTAAATATTTAGTTAGTAAGCCAAATATTTAGCTAGCAACTTAAATACTTAGTAAGCCAAATATTTAGGTTAAACTCAAATACTTGATTAGCATGCTAACTATTTAGCTAGCATGCTACAACATTTAGTTATAAAGTTAAATATAAGTTACCAACCTAAATATTTAATTAGAAAGTTAAAGATTTAGCTAGCAACCTAAATATTTAGTTGGTAAGCTAAGCATTTAGTTAGCTAAATATTTAGCTAGCAAAATAAATATTGGTTGGTAAGTTCGATATTTAGGTCTGAGCTAAGTATTTACTTTGGAAAATAAATATTTACTTCGTAACTAAATATATTTTTCTCTCTATGACAAGCTTACCAAAATACTGCTGTTAATTTTGTACTGTGTAACTTTACAAACAGAAGTGTATAAAGTCTAAACACACATCAGTTGGCTTATTTAACGCATGATGTGTCGTGCTGGATGTCTTCCACTGATAGTTTGGCTTTGTATCTGAATCTGGTGTATAATTTTGAGACAATCGGATTAGAGAAAACCCTTAATCAATTCCAAATAGTGATCTTATTCATTGTTTGCTGTATGTACACCAAAACAAAAAACAACAGACTAAGATTAATGTGATCTGCTGGTAAGTGTATGTAAACTTATAGTCTACACATCATATCACAAGAAGTAGTGTTACTCTAATAAAAATAGATCTTTGTTATATGAGTCAACTATAAATAATGAAAATAGTTTGTCTTTTCCATAAGCCTGATTTTGTCTCGTGTGTGTGAATATTTGCTGTGCTGCGTTTAAGTCACGTAGTTTTGTCCCTCTCCCGGTGTGAGCGTAAATCTTCTTGGCCGCTCACTTTCTTCCTTCTATTAGGAGCAGTAGGACAGTATCTCAGCCAAACACAAACACACTTAACAAGACCACACACCGCAATGAAAAACAAAGCAGCAGAAGGAAGCAAATCATAAAGCATGTCCTCTAAATGAACAACTCAATTCAACGCTTCATTCACAGGGGGAAAAAAAACACATTACAGCGCCGAACATCAAAAGTATGCTTTTTAATGATGTAGCCCTCGAAGAAAAAAAAAAGAAAAAAAAAAAGGGGGAGAATAAATTATTGAAGTTGTTTACTGCGCTCCCGTTTTTAATTAAGCAAGCCAGATGCAGTGTAGGGTGGAGAATGTGCTCTACTCAGTGGAACGGATACCTTGGCCATGATGAATGAGCTGTCGCCTCCAATTGTTGCTCAACTTCTGTCTCCTTGACACCCGGGATCTCCCACTGCTGCTAGGCTCCACGCCGTCACAAGGTCGCAGGTCAAGCTAGCGTGTTGTTCCAGGTAGGGCTCTGATCCAAAATGAGAACAGAGAAACCGATTATTCTGCAGTTTGTCGTAACGAATAAACAAAACAGCAAAAATCTGCTCTGAATCAACACACGAATCAATATCATTTAGCAGTTGACTTTACATTAAGCTGACATTTTTAGTAAGCCGTTCTCCTCTGCGGTCATACATTTCATTTGAATTCAAAAGGAAAGACATTTACTTAGCAATGTGTTAGTGTTTCCATATAACTAAATGTTAGCTAGCAAGTTAGCTACATTTACATGTTAGCTAGCTAACTAGATGTTAGTTAGCTACATTTACATGTTAGCTAGCTAACACATATGCTAGCCAGCTAATATTTAACTTAATGTTAGCTAGCTAACTATCATCTTAAGCTAGCTAACATCTAGTGGCATACAATTGTGAAGTAGACAGAAAATTATACAAGGTCCAAAACATTTTTTTACAAATACAAAATTGAAAAGTGCAGTGTGCAAAAGTATTGCCTTTTTCCCTTTTCTCCGAGAGCAACCAATTGCCTTCAGAAGTTGCCAGATGACTGCAAGTGACTAAGCAGAGTCCATCTGTGTGGACTCTAGCCTCAGTACACACACAGCTGCTTTGTGAAACAACTTAGATGTTGGTTCACAGAATATTGGGGAGCAAAGACCATCATGAAGTTACCCCCAACTCTACTGGAGGTGTATAGGCTATGCTTTATAGTTGGATCTTGGGTGGTGAATCAAACAGTTTAATTTAGCTTTTAAAATCTTGGCTGTAAGAGCAGTAAAATATGGAGCCAGAATTATGTCAGAAGTTGTTCGATTGAGAGAAAAAATGTGTTGTGTGTTGCTAAGGGAGTTTTTCTCCGCAAATTTAAGTGATACTGTTTGCATATGCTAGTAGCCTGGTTCATTGTCAGTACATGAAAAATGTGAAGCGCATTTTTAAAAGCTCCAAATTGACGTGACATGCTACTAAGGACTAATGTATGTAAACTTGTGACTAGGTCTGTAAATCCCTATAGCAGGAAAATGTGAAAGAAAAGCAGTTGCAGGAGATCTCTCGTCTCCTCGACAGACGGGTAAAAGGCTGTAGTGTGTTAACACCACTGGGACAAACTACCTTGAAGAAAAGCCACAGAGAACAAAGTCGGCTGTGCTGTGGTGTGACAGGAGGCATTACTGCAACTTCTTTGTCTTTGTCAGCAGGAAGGGCAGAAAGAGCAACCCCAACAGCTACACTCTGGACGAAGAAAATAAGGGTGGAGACAAAAAGAGAACAGAGAGAGTAACCGAAATCTCTCATGATTGTCATTATTTGATGTAACCGCTTTAAGAACTCATTCCTGCCTTTCCAACTCGGCCAATCTCTTGAACGGTACCTTTGGTGTCTCTGGGGGAACAGGGAGAGTGATTACTTTGTTGTGGGTAACCATCACCTTATTGGTGATAATGTGGATAATGCAACATTGGGAGGACTGAAGAAAATACTTTGGATAGCAGATTAATACTGCAAGAAGTTGTAGATCAATTCTACGCCACAAAAATCCCATAGCAATGGGTAAGCAAACCTTTGAAATCAAAGTTATTGTGTGAAATACAACTTGCTGAAGTAGCTAATGGTCATAAAGTATCATAAGAAGTCAAAAGCAGTAGTGGAAAAAAGAAAGGATGTTGGAGTTGACCATCAAATAGCCATGCCAAAAACTTCAGTCAAACATGAACTCATCTGGTTGACTTTCAGATATTCAAATAGCCATTAAAGTGATCAAAATCAACATCTAATGCGTGAAACAGGAATACTATTCGGTGGTTTTGGTGAGTCTTTCTCTAGGTGCAGTAATGAGATTGGAGAATAAAGCCTAAACACCACCCACTCCAATCCTACAACCTCAACCAACAGACTTTTTCCCCGCTTACCTTTAGTATTGGGCCTGGCCTGCAGTAGATAATTGTTCTTTAGCTAATACTGATATTATCACAAGAGGTTCTGGGGGTGATTTATTCGACAGGACTTTATCCAAGTCCTGTCGAATGGACATGACTTGGTACTAAAACAATCTAACTTCAGAAGCTGTTGCTGACAGAAGCTGGCATTAAAAGGAACGTGATCGATAAATGTCGATAACTCTCCACTGTGTTCTCTCTGACGTGTTTGGTAAATCTGTGCTCAGATCTGAATCTCAATGAAAAAACAATAAAAGTTTGTTGAGCTTATGCTTTTAGTAACATTCGAACTTTCAGGGACACGGAAATTTGGGTTTCATCACCACTAAGCCATAGCCATCAACTTTACAGGAAAGACAGGCTCGACGTATTTCAATCTGTTTGATACATTCTTAATACATATGAGTTTCACTTTATGAAATGACAAATGTTTTCGCACCTACGTGCCTGTGTGTGTGGTTGATGTCTAAGATTTTGAAAAGAATCCCAAATAACTTTTCTTAAAAACTCCTTCGTGGTATTTGGCAGGTAAGCCTGGATTATACAGGTCATAGAATATAACCAAAAAAAATGGCTTAATTATGTTCGGTTTATTTCTACCGTGCCAAGTTCAAACACAAATAATCTCAATGCAATTTAGATGTTAGCAGATCTAATTTATACAGTTAAATGCAGTCATACAAAGTAATTGGATTCAGCGACACACGGAGCAATCTGATCTTAAACATAACAGCACGGCTTCCTTCTGCAATTTCCCAAAGGTCCGACTTAAAGCACGCAGCTCTGAACAAAAACAGGGAGACGTCCGGCAGCAAAGCCACCAGAAGCAGACCGTCAGTGACACCATGGTCAGTCTGCGTTTCTGCGGCGAGAGGAAAAGCGCCAAATCTTACCAAGTATTGTTGTCCAGCTTTTGGTGGAAACACTTTTTGTCCACTTCAAATAAGACTAAATACCAAATTAGCTCACAAGGAAATGTTCTGCAAGATCTAGGAGCTCGTTTTAACTCAATAACTCTTGAATGTTTTGTTTAAGAAGTTTTAGTTTCACTGGCAGATTTTTTTTTCCCCCCACTAAAAATAACACGAGGTTGAAGTGCTTGTTACAATTGGAAAAAAAAAAAACCTGCCAGTGAAACTAGCATTTTGTCAACGTTCAAGAATTATTGATGTAAAACAAACTCGCACATCTCGCTAACAAGTTACTCGCTTGTTAGCTTTGTCTTATTTTAAAGAGATTTCCACTAATACCTGGTAACATCTTGTTTTTTTGTTTTTTTTGTTTTGTTTTTGCGTTGTAACCAAACAATTCCCCAAAGGGACACGCTCCGAGGTATTTATGCATGCTGCATAAACGGCGATGTCATTCCAGTCAATGGTCTGGAGCCACTTATATCCTCGACCCGTCTTTGGTTATTTTAAGAAAGCAGGTGCGGCGGCACTGAGCTTTGACATCATTGTGTCTGTAAACGTAGCGGTGTAGCCTCTCTTTGGAGTAAAGCAAACCCGCCACGTTTCTTCTCCCTCCCCTCCCCCGTTTCATTTTTCTGACTGATTGAGGTCTTGGCCTTAAGAAATGCTCCTGTGGGCCTTTCATTTCTGTTCTCTGATATTTATCATTCTATTAGATCTCTGGGATGAGGAGCGTACACAGCCGGGAATCCACTTTGAGGATTTTTAATATATATATATATAAATAAATAATCGATTTCGAGTAAAGTGATGACATTTATTAAGCGTTACAAATTTCAATGGATCATCACATCGGTTTAAGAAACTATTTTAAGTCTGTGTTTTTCTTAATTCTCATTCACCTCGCAGTAACTTTTTCGAGTTACTGTGAATAAAGAAGTATTTAAAGTAATGTTCACGTTAGGCTTGAGTCTTAACATTAATTTGAACATTACTTTCAAAGTCAAAGAAAGTATTTTAAATGTAGCGACAGGCTAAACATCATTAATTCCATACCTGCGTTTCCATTACAAATGCGCGCAAATCTTTGCCTATGTCCTGCTAACGTCAAAAATCTTGTGTGATGTGAAAGAAATATTTCCGTTGCAGCTTTGAGATATACATACATTTCCACATGGCTGAAGACTCACCTCATCCCACCACAACAGCTTTTTATTGAAATACCGGTACATGTTTTTTTTTTTTTTTTTTTTTTTTTTTTTTTTAAATTGGTGTTTCCATTAAGCAAATTTATTTTTGTGATTTCAATTTGTGCATTTCTATGGCAAATGGAAAACACAGCTCATGACCCTAAACACTGCAAAGTTCAAAGTCCGGTTGAGAAACCAAAACAAGAATTGAAAATTGATATTCACAGACACTCCTTTTTTTTATTTTACAATCCTTTTGTTACACCTAAGAAATGTCTGAAACTCCAACCTACCATTCCATTTAGAGATACAAGAGGTTGAAAATACTCTGGAAGTATTTTCAATCTAAAATTAGGTTTAAGAGAAACATTTGAAACATTGCGTTGTCTCTGTTCCACCTCATGGTATATCTGTGCGGCTGGGTCAGATGAAATCAGAACAGAGGAACTGAAGCTGAACAAAGAACAGTCCCTTTTGAACGATGTGAAATGTCTGCTACAGGTGGGACTCATACGGTTCAATAAGGACGCTTACTTACTCACTTGCACTTCCCTCTTTCTCCTTCATGTTTTGGTTGAGACCTAAGGGACTCTCAAAATGTCTTTCAACGTGCTGAAAGAGAAAGGAGGAACAATGAGGCATGAGGAAGAGTCTAGAAAAGGATTTTCTTTGCCTTATTGGTCACAGTGCATCTTAACTTGTCTGGTTATTTTCTGTCTGTAAAATGAAAATGAAATGAAATATCCTGACACTGTAAGGCCCCGGAGTTTTCTGATGAGGACTAGCCAGTCATATCTAAATTAAACATTTCTGGACATGAAGGCAGAACCTATTGCCTGGATTGCAACTTTGAAACCAGTGTCTTACTTCTGTGGTGTTTAGTTAAAAAATTTCTCTCTAAACTGAAGCAATAAAAATCATCAAGAAACTGAAGAAAAATGACATAAGAAGGCAGCCAACGGGAAGATGGCTGCCTTCTAAATAAGCAGACAGAACCCCAGGATATGGGTTGGTGTTACCACAACCTTCATTTTAAAAAAAAAAAGAAAGAAAAGAAATCCACACATACATGTAGTTATGTTTTGAATCTTACCTGGATTTCCTCCGGTACAATTTCATCTGGACTAATCAGCGGAGAAGTCCTGAACGATGACATCGATTTTCTGCGCTTAAGAATCGTAGCAATAGACCTTTTTCACGACAACCGGAAGCTGCATCTGATAGGGCTGGGGTACTTCCTGTTTTATTGGCTGTATTT
>CAEGAE010004775.1:0-17835 GCA_903067095.1 Girardinus metallicus | reverse complement strand
TGTTACCATAAAAATATTTTTTCTTCTGTTTCTACTTTTTGATAAATATGTTTCTATTATGTTTTCTTTATTTTTTTTAAAGTTAAATATTTTAAATTGTAGCTTTTGATTTTAAAGATTTATTCAGATTTTGAGAATATATAATTGTTTTGTCTTAGACACTTTCTATTTATTTAAAACTGACATCTGGAGGGTGAGGAAGAAAAGGAATACCAAGGACAAAGACAGCGAGTAATGGATAGTCTGCTGGTGAATGATAGCACATATAAAAGAATAAGTGGCAGAGATTGGAAGACGGAGCAGGCAGAGGTTGCCTCACCTTCGTTAAGCTCAGGTGACCAGTCGTGAAGAATTCGACTACAAAAAGGAGAACTGTAAGATTGTTCAGATTGCAATATTTATTTATAAACGTGTTATTGTTTCAGAGTACTCTGTATGTT
Source organism: Girardinus metallicus (assembly GCA_903067095.1). Classification (NCBI taxonomy): domain Eukaryota; kingdom Metazoa; phylum Chordata; class Actinopteri; order Cyprinodontiformes; family Poeciliidae; genus Girardinus; species Girardinus metallicus. The sequence goes on along the minus strand of CAEGAE010004775.1, from coordinate 17,395 downwards.
GTAAATAAATAAACATGCTTCAAAGTGCTTGTGAATAAGATTGGAGGTCACTAGCCAACAACACGGTGACATTTTTGTACATTTTATGGTGCAAAGGACAGTACAGAATACTACCTACAGTTTCACCACAATGTGAAAGTGATCCTGGTTCTTTTCTAAAGTTTTACCTGTCTTTCTTTGAAGTATTGAATTAATTCTTGCCTTTGTACATGATAGGAATCAGTTTTCTCCTATAATGAGATGTAAAAATGGAGGCAATCCATCAAATGTTAAACTTAATGTCTCTTAAGAATAATGAGTCTGAGGAGTCTAATTCATGAAGAAACCCAAACCAAATGTTACGATGTTCATCAGTGGGCGCAGAAAGTCTCCATTTTATTAATTTCTTAGGGAATAAACATTATAACTAAACATTAGTCACTGAAATCACAGCCTAAACTATTGGATTTTAAAACGGCAACAACTGTGAAAAAAGTAAACTTAATCAAAAAAGAACTGAAATGGGCTGGGAAGACTCTACCAAAGCAATAAATGTTTTTGACTGATCACTATTTTCTGGACACATTACTGTGTCTAAAAAAATGCTAAAATAAATATAAGTTTGCTGTACTAACAAGTGAGAAGTCCAACAAGTCTAAGTTGACGGTTGCTAATAGTTTAGGCGCATCCATTTTTTCAGAGGGAAAGACCTTTTAGACTACAAACATGTGACAGTAATAACACTTTGCAGCTTCCTGTTTTGAGCTCTAAAATTGTCATGGGAATTTTTTTTTATCATATTTTGAGGTTGTTTTGACTTTTGTTTAAATTGCAAAAATGCAGATAAAATGTATGTAGCTCAAAAAGTCAGGGAGGAATAAAGGTTGATAATTTGCTTAGGCCTTCATATTAGATGTAGACTGCTGAACAGTCTGTGGGACCTCCGTGACCATTCCAGTGTGAAGGCAATCATGACACTACTACACTCTTTTGTACTTGCAAAACAACTTTTTCTTGCTCTCCTTTTCCTTGTTCTCATCCTTTTACCTCTTCAATAAACATAATACCAGATTTGTGTTTTCAAATGTATTTAGGCTGGAACTGGCATCACCTTCTCCATCTAAAAGTGATTTGTAGTCATGTGTTCTAATGTCTAAATGCTCCTTTGGTTATCTGAGGCTGAAAAGTGACTGTGTGTTGGTCTCATTAGTCTGATTAGTAATACAGCGTCTTTACCAGGTGAAATCATATGCTATACAGGGCGCAAATAATATGTAGTTCCAGGATTCTCAATGTTTTTCATCGACAGTGTTATGTGTAAAAGAATGTTTTACACATTTTTTCTCTTTTTTTTACAAATTAATTTGTTCCCCATCTGCCTCAGAAATATGTCAGCAGTGAATCGGCTTTTTGTTATGAGGAATTGTAAGAGAGTAAATTTCTAGTTTGAAATTAGGATTCATGCTGGAAAACAGATGGTTATGTATGAAAACAGACCTAACTTTGCCTCTGTGTACCGAATGTCATGTCGGTACACAGCTGGTAAAGCTCAAATTAGCCAAGTTTCTTCATCACCTGCACTTCCACACACAACTTGAAAGTTTTTCTACCTGGTGTCTTTTGTCAATTTCCCCTTTAGTGTGGTTTGTTTGTGTAGGTGTGAAAACAACAATCATGCTGAACGACGGTCCGGACCATTGAGCGGTTTATTTATTCTTTGTAGTGACAAGTTTTAGTTTACTTGCAGTTTTTCTGTGTGAAAAGAAACCAAATCACCAAAAAAACATTACAAATAAACACACTCAATATCTGATTTCCACTAAAGCTAACAACTTTACACCAAGGATGTTTTGCACCATACTGCATTCAAGTCAAATTGTACACTAGACTTTCTATATTGAAATAATTTTTAATTGAAGTGCACATTTTGTAGTATCAAGTCACTATGGTCTTATTTAGCACTACATATATAACAGACTAGATCACTTTTGAATAATTAGTTTTTTGTATATTGGCTTTGTCCAATCACTCTGACCAAAACCTCAGTGATTTCTTGACTTTTGAAATGCCACAGTGTAATAAAATCAAATTAGCAAAAAATACCAACACGGATGATCTGTAAAAGCTAAGGACAAAATCAGTGGTGGCACTTTGCAGCATTTGTAAATATTACTGTGATTATCATGTTTTTAAATGTTTGTTGCTCCATAGGTATTTCCATTTATGTGTTTTATTGTTTGCCTCTTCTAAATTGTAAATTGTTACTAAATTGTAGAGTAACAAAAAACATCTGAAGTTTATGGTCTAATTTAAACCTGAGCTCTAGGGTGCTGCTGTCAAGGATATTGGACAGGGAGATTGACCGAGGTATTAAAAATAAAAATATGTGATTATTTAATCATATTTGTAGATGTATTTCAGGATAGAGCTATGAGGTGCACTTATTGCTGACGCCATCAAACTTCAGCATTGTCCTGACCCATCTTTAAACTGGACAGATTCATAGCCTTCTGCACTTTGTGAAAACAGCCTTGTTTCTACAGATGTCACATCCATTACCGAAGCTACAGATGACCCTGTAATTACAGAAGTCTGATCTCTGTACCAGGTGGATAATCAGCAGTGACCGCTAATGGGACTTTGAAAATGAAAAGGCTTCCAAAATGGTGGACAGACAACAGATTAGCCAGAAGCTGTTGAAAACAAAACAGAAACAGTAATTTTGGAGCACAGCACCATCTGTAAAGAAGATCTGGTTTGATGAATTAGGGGCTCTTATCAAAGAATCAATTATTGATCATTGTTAATTGATAAACGCCCAGAGTTGATAAGCGACCATTGTTGTTACCAATCATCTTCATAAGCGCCACGACCAAGATAGGATGCCATCACATCACAGGCTCATTACTATAGTTTTCTTAAGCTCACAACCTCTCCAAGACCCTGTTAAGTCCATTGTCTTTTGATTTTAATTGTTCTCAAACTCTGGTGTGAAGGGGAATTTACTACTGCTAAGCTGTATCCATCGAAAAAGGGATTTTGAAATATTCAAATACAGTACAGCTGTCAAAAGTTATCAAAATGGTCAGGGGGATTCCTTAAAACCAATAAGGTTTTAAGAAAAACCTTATTGGAATCCACAAGTGATAATTAACGGTATATTCAAATCAATAAATGCCTTATAATATCTTAGTATCCTAACATATTGTCTTATCAGTTTTCTTACCCTTACAATACTGTTTGAAATTACCATAAGTTAAGTCTTTTTTCAATATTGCATAAATTCTCAAAGTCCAGGTACCCATTAGTGCTGGCATGTCCATTGATGGTATTAATTTATGATGGCACACTGTCCTACCAAAAAATATTAGCGGGGTTCTAAGTTCTTTTTAATTACTTTTTTTTTTTTTTTACTTTTTAAAATAAATTTAGCTTTAATTGGTCATTAAAATAAGCAAGCTTATTGAGAATCGAATCATTTCACATCTTAGTATGTTTTTAAAAAGACAGATTTATAAAGGGTTTCCATCTGATGTCAGTAAAGCAAAAAGCGGCTGAATACTTTTAGATTTTCTGGCTTTGTACTTGCAACTAGCGAAACCCCTGGGCAGCAATTAAGTGCACATATGGAGAATGCGCCAGTAGAAGGTTTTCCTTCTTTTTATTTTTTATTTATGATAATTGTCCTCGTTTAAACATGGTTTATAGCAACCAATAAAGACACAACTGAAAACTGAAAGCTTTTTGATTTATTATTTAACAGTCTTTAATTAATTAAAGAGTTTGAGCCCAAGTACAGTCAGAAATCAGTTTTGTGTAACAATAAACTCTTGTTCGGGCTGCTTTATCAAAGAAAGAGTATAGAGTGTAATCAATAATTATTTTGATTAATTCACCCATGCTAAGCACACATCTAGGGCAGTTGGTGACTGCAGAGAGGAGAACTCCCATTAAACAGCAAGATACTTTTTTTTTTTTTTTAACAGTGAAGGGATGTGGAACAAAATCACCAAAAAATACCAGCATGCAATCGGAAAAGAAAAACACAATTATGGAGAGCAAATAGAGAGCAGAGTAAGGTGATGTCTTTATGAATAGAATAACAAAGGCCAGCCATATCAGTACCTAGCTGAACTAGTAAAAGAAAATTTAATGATGTTCTTCAACAGAGACACTCTTTAACCAAAGGGTGTACCTCCTTGTTTGAAAGTAGGCAAACCACAATTAAACTTGTAGTCTGAGTGAAGCTCTCTGTGGGAATTAGATTAACCATAAAGGTCTTACACAAGATTGCTTTATTTATTCTCTCTATGAAGTTGAACAATACCTGATCTGTGATAAAGTTTACAGACTGTTGGTGAATAAAAGTTAAAAAAAGAAGTCTTATTAATCATAATAACTACTGTAGAAGTCACAAATGCACTGACTGCATTCCTAGATATTTTCTTTATTTTAAGGGTCTAAAACTGGTATTTACACTTAATCTGTTGAAAACATACTTTAAAATCTCTGCAGTGAGCAAGAACTCAGACAACTGTAATAACAAAATAAAGGGAGAAATTTATTATTTTTCATAGGATTATTTTGTGTGCTTTGAGAAGTTAATTTTTACCCCAAAAAAAATCGATTTCAGAGGTAAATTGATTTATTTTGTTATGCCACCCAATGTCATTAATCCAGAGATTATTGGAAAAGACAGTGTGGCCATCATTATAAAGCTACAGCTAAGATTAACCTTATAATATAAACCATTAATGGCTCGCAGTCTGTGAACGTCAGAAGCTAGTAGATCACTCATTCTCGAGAGAATATGCACCTGAGTCACATCACTTATCAGGGTTGACGTTCGTATTAAATCCAAGAACACAATGAGTCTCAGTCAACTTTAAACGTATTTTGTATCTTAAGTGCAATTTGAATTTTTTACTGAAACCTGAGTTACCTTTTCTAGCAAATACATGTCTGAACACCATCACTTAAAATATAAAAACAAGTTTTGTGCACTAGAAAGTAAACTGAAAACTGGAGGTCTATGAGGGATCAACTCTCCCCTGGTTATCCCCTGGAATTAATCAAAACCCAAGCAGGGCCTCCTACAAAATAAAGGAGATATAGCTCCTACAACAAGTTGTGGGTCTGCCACGGGTAAGAAATTAAAAGCCCACTAGCAACAAAAAAAGAAAATCAGAGTTTTTAAGTCTTACAGCTCTTTAGTCTAATGGTACTGAAGTTTTTGTACATTAGCATTGTAAGGATTTAAAGTTCAACCTATGTTTTGATTGAATAATCATGGTTTTAAGACAGTACGTCACAGAAAACCTGATGTTACAGGTATAACTACTTTTGTTGGACTCCATATTACATAGTACTGTATCTATGAGCTGCCCCCTGGGAGACCGAAGCAGTTTTCCTGATTTAAAAAAGCACTTACAGTTAAAGTTAATTAAGATAACGCTTTGTATCTCACAGGATTTTAACAAATATGTATAAAATTAGAGATCTGTGATAAAGTTTACATTAAATCCCAAATTACATGGCATACTTCCCACCATTTTTCAAAGTGTGTTGAGTGAAGATGTTATGTATTAAGTAGGGCCTGTGGGAAAGATGTGATCGATATGGACAGAAATCAGTGTCTCAGCCACCCGTGCTTGTGAATCTGAGGATGGAAAAAGCATGCTCAGTTAACACTGAGCAAAACAGCTGACAACCTAAATGAGGCAGAAGTCGATATAGTCTGGACTGAATGTTATTAGTGGTAGCTTGACTTCTGGAATTTAGATTCCAGATTTTTGGCTCCAAAGGGAAATCCTATTGGCTGACTCTTGGACACTTAGACCTGGATCTGTCTGAAAAAACAAAGATTATGGGAATTGTGGGGGTTTCGCTGCAGATAAAGAGGTATCTAGTTCAACTCCTGTAAATTCTGATTCCTATTTAAATATAGTGTTCTGAAGAAAACCGTCTATAGTGACAAAAACTGCCAATCTCTCAATTCCTGATACCTTACATCAATTCAAGAATGCATTTAGGTAAAGCCAGCAAAAATGCAATTCTGAGACAAAATGTATTTATAAATCACTTCTGTCAACACAACAGAGCAACTCAACATATACGTATGTTTAATTTTCTGGTACTTTATTAACTTAAGAAAGAACAATTACATATCAGGGATTGTAGTCAGTGATCCTGTTCTGTTATTGCTTGTGACTTTCTGTCCTCTAAGAAACAAACGGCTGCCCCCAGTCTGACCCTTGTATCTTAAATGGATCCAAACAGCTCCCAGAAAATTGACCTCCCTGTGAAAAAAATCAGAGATGATTGTAGAAACACAAGACTCTGATAAGCTAAATCTATAAGAGTGAATTCATATCTTTACATCACTACTAAATCAAAAAAACCTTCATTTTTTTTAAGCACTATGTACCGACAAGCGATATAAAGAGCAATTTTCGGGAATTGGCTTTGACCAGGACTCAGCAAGACAGCACAACACAACTGACTTGACTTGATAACAAAACCATTATCCCCCCAACACACACACACACACACGCACACGCACACACACACACACCCTAATAGCTATATTTACTACATAACAAGAACTGTTCTCCATCTCTAGCTTTATCTTTGCCTTGTAAATACTTTGCCTTGCAAAGTATTTACACAGCAAACTCAAGCTTTGAGTTTGCTGTGGTTTGAATTATTTGTTTTTACAAATGTGCACCAAGTGTCATATTTACAAATACATTTTTGCTTCAAAATAAATAATGTTCCTTATAAATATAGTTAATTTGATAAGTAAGTTCAATGTGTAATTTTTTTGTTTGTTTGGGTGATATTTGTGCTCTATGCATTCTACATAAGTAATTAGTCCTGCAAAGTCAAAAAACAGCCTTGGTACAACAGGCAAATCAAAAATGCAACATTCAAACAGCAGAATCTTGGTTAAAAACAGTATTTTGAGAGTGCTGAAAGTATTTTTTAAAAACTCTGTGCTGCACTATTTTACCCTCCACTGAGAACAATCATGGGGGGTAAACAAGGGCAGCAGCCCTGATCTAGACGCCTTATTACTCTTCATGAGAAATAAGGGTCACATAGATCCTCTCAGGCTGTTTCTCCAAATATCAGTCTATTTTCCTCTACCACTGTGATGATGTTCAGACATATTTTTAAGAGTGTGTATTTTTATCTGTCCATACAAGGACCAATGTTCTTATCGGCTTTTGATTCATGATGCAAGATTCATTAATATTAAACATGAACATTTGGGTCAATCATAGGGCTGACATGTAAATGTGCGTGGTAAAATCTTATCTCTACTCTTTAGTGGTTGTCAGTGCTTTTGTGATATTACAGAGATATTTTGGGCAGAGCACAGTAATGACAGTATTACCATCACCTTGTCAAAATAGACTCCTAGTGCTTTTGCCCATTTGGGTAAATACACCTTCTACATGCTCCTTCTGTGCCTGTAGAGTACTCGTACACACCGAAAATGAAGCCAACCATACTGGTAAACACTTCTTTCATTTTACTGTGAAGTCACACACACCATTAGTGCACTTCAGATACAGTCTCATTTTGTCTAGTGAAATAACACCCATACTCCCTTCCTCACACAAAAGCTATTACTATTTATGCATAAAAGGGACCTATTATTTATTGTTAGCAAATTCAAATGATAACCAATTTGTTTTGTTTTATCTAATTTTTGATTTGTTGACAAATTATAATTCCCATGTACTACTGGTATTTTATATATATATATATATATATATATATATATATGTATTACTGGATGGGGTTAAAGCTTCTCTGTATTTGACAGTGGGATTGAGGAAATTAGGATAGCAGACTTTTTTTTTCATCTATCTTGACTTGTTTGCCTGTGTTTACAGATTCATAGTCAGCCTCATTTTGATTGTTCATGTTTTTGTGACCCTCAGTTTAGGTCAGTCTATCACTTAATTCTTTGTACAAAAACAGTAATTGACAGAAATTTAGAGCTCCTCTACATTAACACATGTTTTGTCTGTCCCTGCAGGCTCTGCTCGGCTACACTACTTGATTTACAGCTTTTATCAAATACATATTGCCAAGCGAGTGAGACGTGCAACCTTTCATTTGCACGCCACCGCCCTGCAAATTCGACATGCTACATTAACAAGAAAAATAGCTGCTGCTATGCATGCCAAGACCCTATGTGGGTGTATGTGTGTCTAAGAGAGTATGGGTTTGAGAAGGGATGAAAAACCCCTCAAAGGTAGAGAAATACACTTCCACTAAGTGTTTGAGTTTTAAGCTTTACAACAAAGCGATGAGGAGCACGTTTGAAACAGTTTTTTTATTAATAACTCCAGATGCATGTTGGTCCTGTGGTGTATCTTGAAACAAGGAGATAAAAATAAGTTTACATTTTATCTATTAAAAAAAAGTCTGGCTCTTACATTCCTGTTATTGACTGTGCTATCTTACGTTTAATATACTTCTGTATATCTGTATTAGCATTACGGTGTGCAGATATCCTATACATATGCTTACAAATACACAAATGTGCACACACATCATGATGTACACTGACCTAAATAGACAGAATCCTATGGAAATTATTCATTCAATCATATATTTATGCATTGTTTCTGTGATTGAGTCAGAGATTACTGACATTCAAGACAGAAGCAATGCATTGAGAATATATTCAACATGTTTGATATGTTTCTGTTTAGCTTCATAAAGTTAGTAGTTGGGTTTACAGACCATCCAGAAGCACTTCTACAAAGATCTTCTGTATTTCCTACTTATAGAAAAGGCCAAAAGAATTAAAGTAGAAGGTTACAAAATAGATGTTATCAGAAGCCTCTAAGGGCTCCCTATATGAAGAAGAAGTTCCTATTCTCACATGGCCAACAAACTGACCTTTTGGGTCATGAAATAATAAATTAACATCTAACAAACATGAAGCATCATAGTGCTACAGTTAGCCCTGTGTAGTGGGTCAACATGGAAAGAACAGTTGATTGGAGTAACGACAAATGATTTCATCACTGAAAACACTACTAACTAAACAAGCAATTAAATAATGTAAATGTTCTGAGACTGTTTTTAAACAGTGTTTAAATCTGTTACATACCTTAAATGCTACTGTATACCAGAAGAACCTGCAGAGCGTCTTGAAGTGAGTGAGGGCAGTTTAGCCTTAAGCAATGGACATAAATCCCAGAGGAGGAATTTGACAAGCTTAGGGAGACGTACTGTACCCCAAGAGACTCCCTGCCATAGCTGATGCAAAATGGGCTGTATGTAGTATTGATTTTGTATAAATCAATACATTTGTATGCGCCACATCCACCACAGTAGTTTTTCCTTAAAAACGTGAAGATGCTTATAGTTTATTGTCTACTGCAGTATTTTTGTGGCTAAATCAGTTTGCAATGTATAAAAGGAGAGAAAGGAATATTTTCTTCATGATTTTCTAAACCTTGCTGCATTATGCTGAACAGAGACTTTCATTTCATTTATAAACAAACCGAGCAGATGTACAATGGAGCTGAGATGATGGTTGAATGATACTGACCTAACGTTAAAAATAATTTGCAAACCACTAATCTTAAGATTAGAAAGTCTATTGAGGTTTCTTGTACAGGTGCTTCCAACCACAGCTTGACATCTGGTTGCAAGTAAGCACTTTAAATCGTTCTGTCTTTTGACTGTCTGAGTTGGTAAATGAAACATTGAACATTAATGATAATTGTGCCAGTTTTTTTGTTTTTTAAAAAGTATGTTGGCTTGGGGAGTTTTCCTTTTTTAGATTCTTTTATGCTCCTCTTAAAAGTTTTTCTATGCCACGAACCTCAATATTGTGAAACACAGTGGACTACATTTCCCTATTTATGGGTTTAAAGTGAAAAGGTATGCATGACGTGCATCTGTTTTACATCTGGCCACATTAGATGCTAGCTAGTTCTACAAGCAAATAAGTACATGAGTACCAACTACATTTGCAGCAAATAAATTAGTGCCTTTCAGAAAACCAGAACATGTTTAATTTGGTTCCACATTATTATGAAAAGGTCTAGATTTTTTTTGTCAAAATTTGGCAGAGCAATTCAGCTTAGTTTTTTATTGATTCATTTTATATATGTGATATTCTTTCTGTGGTTTTGCAGTGACAAATCTATGTAGAATATTTGATTTGTTTTATATCTATTTTCCACATCACTATTTTGAATTTTGGGTCATATTACATGATGTATTAGAGTTGCTGAATGAGCAAACCTGTAACATTGGCTTCACACAAGTGACATAATGCTAACTAACAAAACACTTCACTTTGCCATTCAAAACCTAGCAAACAACTGCAGTGGTTAAGACAGGTCAGGAAAACGTTAAGTGTTAAAAAAGATACTTTGAAACACATTTATGGATATGTAGCATAAGAGAAATAACTGGTCATTACGGTTTTCTCTGTTGCATATTTATCAACACCTAATGGCATTATAAACATGGATCACTTTGGTAATTTGTCCCTGATCTAAAGTCACACCTCCACCGATTGACTTATGTTTTGGAAGAAACTCCTCCCACTTGTCACCATTTCTAGTCAGGTCATATGTGATCTGACTAAGAAATAGTTTCACTAATATGCAGGATGAGCACAAAGAGAAAACTCCATGAGTTGTCAGAGAAAGACAAGAGAAAGTGTGAAACTGTTCAGGATTGTTTTCCTTAACTGTGTGGCATATATACTGAGAGTGCCTAAATTCTTTGATACAGGTTCTTAAGAACCGTTCTCTCCCAAAAAATATATTTTTGCTTGTCTTTTTTTTTGTCGCTTCTGCCTTCGCGAGCTTACCTTTATACCATCTTCTTTTTTATTTTAAAGTATGCATACATCTGTGTGGGCCAGAAAGTAGCTAATCTCTCCTGGGAAGTTGATTTTGTCTTTCTGAGCATTACATGCTCAGAAAGACAAAGATGTTTTTGAATTAGTGATTCTCTTTTTTGTGTGTTGAAACTTTGCTAAGTATGTGTCTTCCTGTGTCCAAATTAGTTTTTTGCAAGTTGAAACTTGTGTATCCCTGATGGTTCCATATATAGCCAAAACAAATAGTTTCCAAACATCAGCTTGCTTTTGCAAATATGTGTGTTAGTGTGTGTGTTCCCCACATGAGCATTCTTGGTGAAAATTACTTTTCGTCGCTGCACTTGACGTTTCTCTACATGATTATCTTTCTTTTTTATTCTCTCTTCAGGTTTCTCCTGTGCTCTGTCCCTTGATACTGTAAGTCTTCTATTATATTCAAAGCAAGGCAGAATCCCCCAGGAAGCCCAAAGTTGCCCAGCGTGTTGCCTTGACACAGACAAGTGATGCGTGTTCTTGGCCTGTCTTGGTTCTGTTTGTGGACTGACTCAGTTTGTTCTGTATTCCTTTTCCTGACAGCATTTTATTAAGTTTTCATGTCATTCATCTACTTAAAATGAAATGTTTTGCTTGTTTTGACACTATATGATAAATTTTCAAAAAGTTACATAAGCATAGGAAGAAGTAGAATTGTTTTAATTTTTTACTTTGTTTTAATACTGGTTATTGGTGATAAAGTATTTTTATTTACCCCTAGATAGTGCCAAATTTGTAAGGAAATTACATTTGTGTGTTGCACTCACAAAAAAATCTTCTGACCAATGCCAAACTTGGTAGGTGCGGTGTTGAGGTACGACATCTTCCACGCTAGGAAAAACTAGGCTAGTCATTATTGGAGAAATCTATAGATGACAAGAATTCATCGCTGTGCTCACCTAAAAACTATTGCAAACCAGGAGAGGAGCTAGACGGGAGGCGAGGGGTGCGTTGTCCACCTCTGGAACCTGATTGGACACCTAACCATCCAAAGATGATTGACAGGTCACTATACCTAGCATTAAAAGATTAAAGTCATGTGCAGTGTGTCATGAGCATTTTGCGCAACAGCGATGTTTTGGGGCGTGGCTGGGTCCTTCAGCTGGTTGCAAACATCCTCATTTTGCAATAATCTACATGTGGCTTTTGCCAAACAGTATAAGCTGTGAGCTTGAGTCTGATACAAAATTACCTTTTAGTAACTTACTACACTCTAAAAAAGTTGAGGAAAAATCAACCTACATAAAATAGAACAAATTACAGATATGCTCCTTTTCCCTGCAGATCATAATATTGCACAAAAGGACCTTTGGGAATCTGATCACTGACACAAGATGGGTTTTTGTTGGCAATTTTAGAACAAACTGCAAAGCATGACCACTATCATTAAAATGCTATGCTGATTAAATAAATAGATTTGTCAAGCACACATGCTCTATAGGTATCAGGTTAGAGAAATTTATTTTAAAGACGGTTTGTGTTAATAGTACTTGGGGATTCTTCTACAGTTGACACTGAGATCCCTCGAGACTGGTGCACAGATTTGTAATTTTATGATGTGGGCCTGGTTGAAATAAAATCCTCCTTTGTTCAGCTCAGTCTGTGTCAAAAGAGTCTGCTTCCTGCAGCGTTCTCACATAGATCAAAGCCACAACAAGAGCTTTATCAAGCTTAAACAAAACGCAGTGAATCTTGTAAAGATCCCTTTATACATGTGTGGGAAAATGGGTTTTCTATAATGCCAACTTTCAAAGAAAAAATCCCCAATGGTTGTTGTGGTATAAGTGGTTTGTCATTCCAGATTGTATGAGTTTATCTATCTGATTCCAGCCCTTAAAAAATGTAAATTGTGGAAACTACAATGACAGTAGAAATATTATGCAGTAATTGCTAGGTGGCGTTTTTGGCCAACGACCAAAGTAGTTTTCAGGAAGCAACCACTGAAACTGATTTACTTCAGATTTTTTGTGAGGCTAAGCTCACTCCCCATGTTTTAGATTTTTTTTTCAGTTTGTAGGTTTCTATTGAATAAGGCATAAAGTATGTTTATAGCTCTATCACCACTGCTCTGTGCTAATTAAAGTGTAGAAGGGCCATATCAGAGAGTAGAAAATCATTCAGATGTATATAGTGTTTAAAGAATGTTTTGTGTGTATGTGTGTAGGTTCATTTAGCTTAGCTTCAAAGCTGTGCTTGGATGAAATAAACCAAGGTTAATATCTATTACTGAAACTTAGCATGTATGTGACGGGCATTTCAAAATATGTGCATGAATTTTGAAACTGTTTTTTTTTTCCTGGTCAACTAGGCACCGCATGACCAAATGCAATAAAACCCAATGCTACTGCCTCCGATTTAGATATGCTGTTTTAAATCTCCCACATTTCCTGTCCATTCCAAAACAAAGAGGGGGGTAGAGGTCATGATTATTGGTTTGACAGGGTAGAGATGGTTTGCAGAATTCTTGTTTTGGTGAACCCTAAAGTCAAGAAAATCTGTAGAAAATTGGTCTAGTTGGCCTCTCAGAAGAACCTATTTCATTTTTTAAGTTTTTTAATAGGAGTCTAGATATTAGCAATAAAGCATTTAGGTTGAAGTTTAAACATTCAGACAGTACCATAACAGTAAATGGATGACAACTGGCAACAAACATGCAACATTTTGCCACTTTGTAGTTAAAAAAAAAAGAAAAAAAAAAATCTGCCTCTTCAACATTTTCACCAATTTGACTGAGCAAAATAAATACTTTTTCATCCAGTGTCTTCTGTTTTGTTGAGATCTGGTCCCAGGTACATCAGATCATCTTTGGTCACCCAGACATCTTTCTTCCTAAGCAGACGTCAGTTCACACTCGCTGCATTTCCGTTACAAATGGAACTTTGTTAATATTCTGCTAAAGTTGAAAAAACACGGTTTCCATTAAATAAGAAACGCAATTAAAGTCACATAAATGAATTCATACATGTGATAAGCCATTAAAAAACATGCCATCATCCTTCTACCACTTCTTGTGGACTTTTTCTTCTTGGTTACATCCAGTTGTTGATCATATGACTCGTTTGATGCAAAAAAAGTGTTTCCATTGCAGTTTTGTGAAATAACCAATATTGATTAAAAAAAAACCCAAAGAAGAACTCCCTCCTCGCTCCAAAACTTTTTATCAAAAAATTATTATTTTATAAATTGGTGTTTCAATTAAGAAAATGTATTTTTAAAATGCCAAATTGCACAATTCTATGCTCAATGGAAATGCAGCTACTACGAAGATCCCAAGGTGTTCCCAGGCCCAAAGGTAAATAAAGTCTCTCCAGCGGGTACTAGGTCTGCTGCTGAGGTCTCCTCCTATAAATAGTACAGACTAGTCAAACCAGGCCTGACTTGCAATAAATTGTATTGCCTAGCAATTTTAGGCTAGGCAATACACCTGGTCAACAACAAAAAAGTATTTCTTTCCTGAAGGCAGATGGTCTTTAACAATTTTCCCTTCAGCCCAGCCTTTGTCCTCTTCTTCCACCTATCTTTCTTAATCCTTGTCTTCGTTCCATTTCACTCCCAAACTCCCTGTTCAAGCTGTTTCCTGCCCAGGTGACTAATGCTATGTCAGAACAATGGCCTATTGTGTTTTATTGACCTCCGCACATCCAGTTCTTCGTCTTTCTCTTCATTTCTCTCTGCTTTAATATACCTTAATCTTTTTTTTTTCTCACTTTTTTCCATTTTATTATCCCCTTTTGATTGTTCAAACTAGCTCTTTGTCAGAACTCCTCCATTGAATCTCCAGGGGACTGTGATAAAGAATGGATAGATAAATAATATCAGGGATGGTTGGATACCTACAGAGTAAATAAAATGGGAAGAAGAAATATGAGAAATCCCAGCAGTATGATGGGAACATCAGGTAGAAAGGAGAGTATGAAATACAGATAAATGGTTTAATAGGACAAATTGTCAAAAGGTAGAAAAGGGAAACCATGAAAGAACAATGAGTGAGTTTATTACCAAGATCTTTAAACCACACACCACAAGGCACTCACAAATTCTTGTCGTAAAGAGTGAAATCTCTCAACATTAGCCAGGTGGTCTCAGTGCTATTAGTGGTTTGTAGGTTAAACAGTAAACTTAAAAATAAGCATTCAAGAAACACCTTCCTCTGAAAGAAAAAAGCATGATACATTAACAGTAAAAGTTTAAAAGAGAGAAGAGGCAGGCTCGAGATATAAACAGAAAAGGTTTACTGAAAAAAAAAAAGAATGGTGATGTGAGTAATGGCTGGTCAATGTTAAGGCCTTAATCAATGCTTGATTAATATTAATTTGTTTAGCCCTAGCAGAGGGCGGAGCTAACCCTATCACTTCCTGCTGAGATTGATTGGGGACAGGGCACCAAGGGCGTGCTCACATAGCAACACACATACACAGGTTTTCCCTTGGTGGCTTCGTTTCTTCATGAATACATGCAGAATCAGTCATGCATCCTTTGTGCTGACGTTGTGTATGATCTTTCAAAACCTTGAGAAGTCATCTGCATTTTAGGCTTACAAACATGTACAGAAATAAAGATGAGGCTTCTTCACACAGTTCCGAGACAAAATTTCTGTCATTTTTGTATGGATTAGTTTATTCTTGTCACAAATCAATTTGTGAGTGGTTAAAAAAAATTAACACACAAAAATCAAACCAACTTCTACCTATTCACGTTGACATAATAAAAGTAAAGGTAATCAAATAATCAAATAAACATAAAAATGTCTGAACAGTTATAAAAACATAAAATACGGGTTTTGGTCTGACAGTTGAAAGTCATAGAAAGGGCAAAGTTTCCTCACTGTGCACATGTTCTCTCATGTAACATGTCTTGCAAGCACCTTGAATTATGATATGGCAAAGGTCTTTGTCACTTTAGGAGCTCTTTATTATAGCCTTATTTTATACATCAGCAAAAAGCACCTCATAGTTGAAATGGAAGGAAACATGTAAGTAGTTTACAATTTTCTGTATAAAAAAGTATTTTGGGGTATGTCATTATCAACTTTGAACATCGAGAAGCTGAAATTTTTGCATTTTTTGCAAAATAAGATAAGTCAAATTCTATCGGGAGCATCTGCAAACAGTAATATGTCTTTCATTCAAGTTTGTTCAGTTTTGGTTGTGGCTATGTAGGCTCATGTGTTTATATGACACATGACGAGACTGCTTATGTGTTGTCCCTTGTGACTAAAGCTCCCTTGTAGATCAATCTAGTCTTAAAACATTGTAAATCTTTGAAGCTGACTTGAAATGCAGGGTTGAAGTAGATTCAACCCTGTCACACCTATGAGCCACCTTGGGGGGTTGTCACAGAGTCATAATGGTATTTGGTTTGGAAACCCTGAATGTGTTTGGAAAACCATTGTGAGTAAGATGACACAGAGTTCCGTGAGATATTATTTAGTGTAGAGGAAAACCACTGACACTTCTTTTTTGGATGTTCCCATGTCAGTGCTGCTGAGTTGATGACCACAATCTTTTGAGTTTACAATCCCAGCTGCATGTTCTAAAAGCACTCTCAGCCCATGAGCTCACCGGAGTGACTTGTGTGATGTGAATAACAAAATGAACTGTAAAGCGGGTTTCCTGGCTGCATGATTATAAAAGAAAAAAACTGATTTAGATACAGTGACCTGGATTCTCCACCAACTGTTTTCTCAATCTTCTGTCATCTACCTTTCAACCTCCCTTTGTGTACCACTGAAACTTGACCTAAGAGCTCTCTGAAGATTTTCAGCATTAATCAGCAACACTTTGGTGTTTTTTGGGATAAATGACCATATAAAAAACATGGTAAAAAAAAAAAACAAGACAAAAAAACAGCATAAAATCTGGCTGTTATATCATGATTGCAATTTTTGCTACCATATTCTAAATATACACTTTGTATATTTCTTATCCTCATGTGAGAAAATAGCACAGGCAAAATGCCTTTCCAGGGCTCACGAATATCTGTGTCTGTGTTCGGTTTTTTTCAAGCTACAGGAAGTGGGAAGGTGGGGGGAAATGTCTGGTCCAATGAAATCTGGTATTGCTCAGAGCACTGCCATTTTTTAAGCTAACTAATAGCAGACCGTTGGCCCTATAAATCACAGAAAGAGAGATAAAAATGAAACCATCAGCAAGATGGAGAGGAGTGCACCATGCCAGAACATAATTTTAATATAGTTGTATGTGTGTGGGTCTTATGGGAGAATTTCTGCCTTGATGGGTGTGTTTGAATGTGCATATTTCTAAAGATGCATCTCTCTCCTCTTTTTTGTGTTATCTGTCGTTCCTGCAGAAACGAATGATTCTTGGCATAATGCCTCTTTAATTTGAGCAACACATGTTGACTGTTTTAGTTCAATATTTCAAGTTAGTTACTTTTTTTTGCAGATTCCCATAATGACTGGAAAGTGACAAAATATTTCCAAATAACACACAAGGTTGAGGTAAGTAATTATTAAAAAAGTTTTACCTTGTTGCTATTCTCTCTATATATATA